>JAIPRL010002306.1:3398-62263 GCA_025469235.1 Pemphigus obesinymphae | reverse complement strand
AAAAAAAGTAACTTAACTTAGTTAAAAATTTAATTTTCCTAATTAGGAAAAAAAAAAGTCGATATACCTATATATCGTAAAAAGGTAAAAAAAGGATGGTTATTCTTTACGCTCAAAAAAACTACTGGGGATTTCTTCTGCCTGAAAAAGTGTATACCTACATGTAAAAATAAAAATACAACACGTCATTTTAAAACCCACGTATAAATAAGAAACCAGAAAATAACTCTTAAATGCCAAGATACCTACATTATTGTTTGATTCACACTAATATTGTATAAAATAAGCAGTATCTATCACTAATATATTTTCTATACTGGATAGACATAAATACCAGCCTCCATGTAGTTAAAAAGACCAGGCTCGGCCCAATATTCGTGAACGGCCAACGTCGTGGTGTGAATTCTTATCGATTACGTACATGCTATTGTAGATGCCTACTAAAATTGCGTATGGGTACCAAAAAGTAAAATCCTCTTTCAAAAATTTGCATTGTTCTTCGGGCAAAACTTAACTTAGTTTAGATACTTTTGTATGATGTTAACTTGAAGTTAACACGTTGGTTTTAATAAAAATGTAACTTATCAAGTTAAAAATTAATCTGAAAAAAAGTAACGCGTTAATAGTAACTTAATTAAAATTAACTTAACTTTTTAACTTTTTACTCGTTAATGCCCAGCCTTGAACAATACTATTGGATTTACTCAGCTATAATAGCTGCACATATATATATATATAATATGTATTGACGTATAATTTTTTCCCGGGCCAATAATTGTAATTTTCGCCTACTCGCAAAATGTGCTCCGTTGGCCTAATAGCCGTACCCGCTATTCCGTATTTATAAATATACATGCAATAATATATATTATTGTATTACCCGCGGTGTTATATATATTTCAGCGTTTTCAATTAATTTTTTTTTTTTTTTTTACACTCCATTTACGATACGCGTGCGCACGATCCGCCGGGGAATGGAAAATTCCATTAAAATTCAACGTTTCGACCTTGTGCGGTTTTTCGTTTAATGTCATATATGTAGGAGGTATATACCTACTTTTATTTTTGCCGTCGTTTAACATCATATATATCCGAGCCGGTGTAACTGTACCTACGGAAAACGGGAATCGTATTACTTATGTGGCGAGTATAAATAATTTTTTAATAAATCCAAATGATTTGCGATATTTTCGTCGATATCGATATAATATGTCGTGTCGACCGAACAGTAATGTTTTTTCGCGTACAATAATATACGATAATAATAATGATAATACGGTATCTGCAGCACTATCGTAGCATATATACATATATATTGATATTGGGGATCTCGATGAATATTCGACACGGTTATTAATCTCCTTCGATTTGCTCCAGTTCGGTGTATTATAATATATACTAATAAGTATATAATATACACACACGATGCGTGCGGAAAAGTACCATCTATTCGTGTGTGTGTGTATATTCCGACGAATATATATGATGTATTTATACATCATATATATATATATATATATAGACACCGGCGCAGCTTCCGTCGACCCACTTTTGCATCACACGCACTCGGTCACCCGCTGAGAGCTTTCGCGTGCGTGTCCTCTTCTCGTCGGCGCCGCCTGTCAACTATACGTACGGTATATAATAATACATATACATAATATAATACGTATATAAGTACGTAGTGTCGCGTTTGACGTCCCATTGACGAAATCGAAACGGATATTTTTTTTTTTTATCGGACGTCGTACATAATTGTATTCTTCGACGGCGCAGCAGACTACGTTATCGTCACACGTATATATATATATATGTTATATATGTTTATTTGTTGTAATTAAAAATAAGAAGAAAAATTAAAAGTGACGTTCCCGTGACGATTTCGATTTCTATACCGCAGGTGCGTGCCCGTCACGTTTCCAACGAGGGCTGTTGGTTGTTCGGCTAAAGTACGCGCGCCCGGACGAATAACATCGGTCCGGTTAAAACGCTGTAGAAATCGTTTTTAGTGTCTCAAAATTACACTCGAAATTTTTACGTCCGGGTCCGTTCTGCGGAATATCGTACGTAGGTTAAGGAAATTTTGACTTTCACGACGTCACGAATTTAAGGAAAATTACAAGTGAAGTAATAGGACAATCATTTCATACAAAGGCGTATTACTTCAATTTCATGTTTCAAACCCTATGACAACTTTATAACATGAAAATGTACACACACGTGTACATAATATCGTATAACATTTGTACACACTACGTATGCATATAAGATACAATATTGTACAATATCGTATTTCGTTAAATAAAAAGTCTCAATATAACCGTGTGGTTTTCGTTTATCCGTTTGATTTCTCTCCACCATATATATATATATAGTAATTTACTGAAATATTCGTTTTAACGTAACAAAATTGATGAGTGTTTAGGTCATATTCGGTGATTTATGATCGGATCTAAACGATTAAAAATGTCGTAGGGTATCAAACGATGTCGACCCGTGTTCAGACGCAAGCTTATATATCGATCGATGACATCCGGTCTCGTTCGACAGAAATCAACGAAATTCTGTTCCCGTCGAGTATTATTACATTAATGCGATTACAACTATTATATCCGATCTCGTAAAACAATATCGCATTGATTGGCTCGTTAAAATAAAAGCGTCACATAAACGTTTGTTAAATTTTTAATACAGATTATCAAATATCGGTTGAACGGTCCGTTTATTAATTATAATCACCCGATTTCAGGTCGTTAACATTTAACAGATTGTTAAATTTGATCTCATCATAATTAATATTTTTCAATATTCGTAATAACAACGTAGATAGGATTATAAATACTTTAATAATTTAAAATGTTTTTTATTTGCTTTTTTGTTCATTTTTTTACTACTTACTAATTACTATACATGTTGTATAATACGTCCTGTAGTTATCTGTTTAAAGGTTTGTTATCTTAGTTTTTGTAATAAATACATGTTTAATGCGCAATTTTACTGTTCGATGGTTTAAAACGAGATGTTAACCAACTGTTCAAAACTTAACACACTTTTATGCGCAACCGGATATCGGTGACTATCACGATTCATTGTGTATAAAAAAACTATAAATGATCTCCCAAAATATAAATGCTTTTTTTTATCGGGTTTAACCGGCCATTAGGACTATCCATTCTTACAACCAATTCTCCAACTATCTCTTATCTATTGCCCAAATCTACCAGTTTAACCCATCTCTTAGTGTTTCCACGTCCACCTTAACTATATCTTCCTATCTCAATTTTGGTCTTCCCAAGGGTCTTTTCCCTACCGGATTCTGTTCCAGCACCGCTCGTAGTAAAGAATTCTGATTCCTCATTGTATATGTCCTGCCCAACGCTGATATACTCTACCACATTATTTTAGTTATATATTTACTTTAACTCTCTATTTTTTCTTCGTTTCCATTCTCCTGTTATATCTTTTTTTATTAGCCCAAAAATCATCAATAATATTTTTTTTCTTGTATCAACAATTTATTTTCATCTGATTTCCTCAGGGTCCAAGTTTTAGACCCAGTAAGTATTATAAGGAGTATTATCAGGGTAGTATATAATCGCATAACTGGTAAATATATCTATACAGTTCTAGAATTGAGGGGTGTGAAGGGGGACGGAGCTCCTTTATTATTTCATAATATTTTGAGAGAACTCTTACAAATTTTTTTTACAGTATACGAGTTACATAGTTTGAGGGACGCTCATTTATTGAAAGCCCGAGAGTACCTATTTTTTCTATTTTTCTAATTCGAGCACTGTATCTAAGTTAAAAATATTTATAATTAAGATGTAGAAACAAAAAATATCGACACACCAACACTGTGTACAATTACAAAAGTACAATACCAATTCAAACTCAAAGACATATAAAATGTATATAATACTCTTATATTGATCATTTTAAAGTCTTTCATTTGATAAAATATGTACATCATTGTATAATTTTGTAAGAACTAAATTATAATTTAATAAATTATTAATCATTGATTATTATATTTTAAATTGTACGTAAAAATAATAAAAAGTACATAAAGTACAAACATTTAATAATTGTTTTTGACGCCCCCTGAATTCATTCTGAATTTACTACCCTAGGGACTTGCCTTTCCCCCCCATACTACGACTGTGGAATTTTGTGATAATATTGAGTATCTAATCTAAATGTTAGCGAATCGTTGACTTAAATAAATAAAATAGGTTTCCATTCTGCGTGATGTGTGTTCTATTTAGAAGGTAAAACAGAGTAATTTGAATTAGTAGTCAAAATCATTATAAAAAATTTTCATGTTACCATACCTTCTAAACAGAACACCGTGTATTACATTTATTTAATATATATTTTTATTATTTATATTATAAAGAGAACAGTCATATGCCATAACTAATTGGCTAATATAATATCGTTTACTCAGGGACGAAGGACGCTCGTAAAAAAATTGAGTATTAATTAGGGTACATATAATAAATGAGCGAGTTTATATATTATAAGCAATATCGTTACCTATGTACGAATTAGCTATATTTTTTTAGTATTTTTTTTTTTTTTTTTATATGTGCATACCAGCAGAAATTTTATTGTGTGAACAAATCGAATAACAATAATTTATAAGTATATAAGTATATAGGTAAAATCAGAGGTATAATATAAACAGTTTATAATGTTGGCATTCTACTATATGTGTATATCCTATACACGTACCTATATGTATAAATATTAACGGTTTTAAATGCTTTTCCGGTGACATACCTATATATTATATACTGTATAGACATACCGGAAATGCGTTTATATATATATATATATATATATATTGAGGTTTATTTGGGGTATTTATAATAAGGGGATGGATGTTATCATCCTACTCGGACAAAAAAAAAAAAAATGTAAAGAATAAAAAATTAAGCTAAAAATGACTATCTAATTGAAAAAAATATCATTTTATTTTGGTTTAGGATTTTTACGTTTTTTGTGAATAAGGAAAAATGAAAAATTACATTAATTAAGTATAAATATAATATTTTCATTTAATCATTTAAGATAATAATAACACACCTATTGAAAAGTGCCGGTTACCCGATGAAACCTCTTATTAACATATTGTTTGTCACAGTTTACAATGCGAGTAGGTTGTTTTTGTTGACTAAGTACATATACTGCTATAGTGCTTTTTTTTTTAGATATTATTTGTTTCAAAAATTATTTTTTTCGTCGTACATTATTTTCAATGGTTAATTTATACTAAAATACATTTTTTCCATTTGGAAAATGTAAACGTCAGTTATATTGGATTTTGGGAAAAGTAGATAAACTTAGTTATTATTGGTTGAAATGAAATGCTTCTCAGCACTGTGACAAGTTTTCGAAAGTTTTTTTTTTAAATAAATCATATACCTATTAACTAATATTTTTTAATTATTCATAAAATGAAGAAACATAATTATTATGGTATATAATTGCTACCCTTGTAACAAGTCGATTCAATTATTAAAAAAAATAGGCATAGTTATATAATATAATATGTGATAGTTAATCTGGGTAGGCTCAAAAATTGTATGTAAAATACACAAAAGTATTGATACAATGCAATTATATATATTATCTATATATCATGTAGCTATTGGGAAAAATATATTCAGGAAAAAGTGATATAAAAAAAAAAATATCCGTTTGGAAAAATAGTATAGTAATAGCAGTTTAATAAAACAGTAAGTATACTTCTGAGACAAATTTTTTCCACGGTAAAATTATATATTGGAAAAGCTATATAATAAAATATATATGATAAAATTGATAGCATCTCCTATATGTTTACGGTATAGGCGGAAGTGTTATTGCTATATATATATATTTGTATATATAGATTTGTTAAATTCTTGGTTTTGTGGGCTCTATTTGGATTCTATGTACTACCGAATCCCCTCGTAAATACGTCACTGATACATACTATAAATTGAACGTTATATGTTTTATTTAAATAAAGTATAATGTATGTGATGTGCAAGTATATCCTTTTAAAAATCTAATATGCACTACTATTCAATTTATACACATATATATATATTTATATATTATATCGTACAAAGATTCGTCTAAACAGCTATATATATTATATTATGTTAAAGAGGCTATATAGGAGCCGAGGGTACTTTTCTTTTTTTTTCATCAAAATGTTAAAGTCCGATGTGTGTACCGTCGACACTGACGACTGGGCATTTATTAATTGTCTTGTATTTTATATGCAGATAAGTATTATAAATATTATACTTGTATTGACCATTTGAAAGACGTATTCATTCGCACACAAATATTGTGTGACTAAATCGGATATATATATATATATTATGCACTATACATATAGGGATAAAAATATGATGATAATATATTAACGTCCATCATCGTATTTATGCATTTCCATCGTTATACTATATCGACTACAAATGTACACGAATATTCGTCCGATAAATGCGTTCGTATCGCGTACAGACCTATAAATTATACGAATACGTTTTGTATTTTTAAACATCAATTTTAAAGATAAATATTGTCGTGTCGTTGTAAAACGTTATAGGATAATATTCAAATTTACACAATTTTTCGTATACACGTTATAGTTAGTAGATATATTGTAATTTCATCGTGCCTATATATAATATTATATATAGTTTTGTTGTTATCTAGTGCAATTTGTAACTCGGCCCCGTTTTCTCTGTGACGTTATTGCATATTACAATATATATATATATATGTATGTATTATATAGTGTGCTGTTTATATACTAATTATATTATATTCGCGTGTACGCGTTCGGCACCGTCTCGTCGAAAACTTCCTTTTTCAATTACCCACACAATATTTATACACCTATTATATTGAGTTTCATTTCAAAATGTACGTAATAAACTTTTAAAACATAATATATATACGTACACGCGGCGTTTTACGTTTTATCGGCGTGCATATATTATATTATAATATTATAACTTTGCGCTAATAAAAATTTCCGAGCAAATATGACGAACGTCTATATATGTAATATTGTGTAGGAGGCAAGTATAGGTTTTTTTCCTCCTCGTCAGTGTCAATATATCATTCATATTTACAACTATTACATATTTTATCGTATTATTTTATGAGACACTCGAGTGTTCACGGTAGAGAAAAATATATAATATATACAATATAGTTCAAACGTCAAACACATAGGTACTCTATATACGTGATCCAAGTGTAAATACTTGCTCGGAATTCCCGTAGGTAATAATATGAAGATTTGGATAAAAAAATAATATAATATATACAAATGTATATATATATATGTGTAGAATATATTAAGAAATATACCTGCACATTTTTTTTTTTAAACGAATTGTCAATATTGTGCGGTTCGGAAGATAATATGTGATTATAAAATGGATTTTCTTTCCAATATTATACTAAAATAACGGTATAGGGTACGGTTATTTAAAATTATACATTGAAGTATACCTATTATCTACTTGACATAAATATGTCCCCGGTTTTATTTTAAGCGAAAAGTCGATCGACAAATTATGTTTTTTTCTTCAGATGTAATACATCGGAAACATTATACAAAATATATATATTACCGTAATATATATTATTATGACGGACAACACGAAAATAATTTTGCTCATTTGAACTCGATATATTTAATTTCACTTCAAACTGGTCAATCTTGTAAAATTCCAAAAGTTCGTATTAATATGTTTCATTCCCATTCATATCGGATATATTATGAATTAAATTTTACATCGGAGTAACATAATATTCCTAACTAATATCATTCTGGAATTTAAAGGACTTGTCCAGTGGCTGCTTTAGGGGAGGGGAGCAAAATTCTAAAAAAAGTTTAAAATTTTTGCATTATGTACATTAATTTTATAATAAAGTACTTATAGTATCCATAGTTATCTATATGGCACTATGGTATCTATAAAAGAAAACGGTCATCAACTCTTGGCACCCCGCCCCCCCCCCAAAAAAAATTAAATGCTGGAGCCGCTACTGCACCTGACCCAGTTTTGTAAAAGGTAAATTTTTTATTCAAATTCCAGTGTTATATATATATATATATATATTATATTATGTTATGCGTGTCGATAATGATTCAGATCGAAGAAAATATTTCTAAAATGTCGAGATTTAATAAATGCGTGTTATGTACCTAGCCATATAATATATACTTATCAGATTGAGGTTATAATAATATTAAATATTCTGTGAGATAAACTATACGTAATGTATCGTATGGTAATAATATCGATAAAAAATTAACAGTCGTTCGACGTGCGGTGCTCATTGTTATGTCGTATCTACGTAACCTATATAATACTAGCAGCTATATATTGTGTATATGTGACGTCCGTTATTATAGCTTGGACGTGTTGATTTCGAATATTTTCTTCGAACGATCGATTTGAAAAACCTTCGACGAGGTGATCATTTTTGTGAGGGTGCAGCGAGGGTTAAAAAGTGTTCTAATTTTACTAGAATCATCGTGACTCGACGTTATATATTCGACAATATAACTTACTAACCTATATAATAATATATATAAATTGTTTAATTGTATTTATATAATGAAAAATCCGGGAAGTTATTTAAGGGGTCAGGGTGCGTTTAGCCACCTTTATTCAAAAAAAATTGTTGTGCTGTGCACTTGTATAATTTTAATAATAATATTACGATATGAATATAACACTCATGTACTATGATAATAATGTATTATAAAAAAAAAATATATATATATATTTGTTCAAAACTAAATGTAATGACTATTTTCGATATCAATAAAAAATATGGTAGGACAATGCACTCCAGATACGCCGCACCGACCTAAGAAAATATGCTCATGCACAAAAAAATCACCATACACCTATAATAAATATTACCTAATTGTCAAATTTTAGACATATAGTATTATCTCAGCCCATGCGAATAAAATTATAATCATAACATAATAAATAACACACGAGACAGAGTGGTACTTGCATTACATAAGACACACTCCGATTACATTTTAGCCGACATAGAAAGTATGTCTACCTATATCGAGAAGTCCACTGCCACGGTCGGGACACAAACAATATTTTGTCTAGGTCATCAATAAGGGCAAAAATGTCTCGCGAATCAACCCTTGCTCCGTTGTAACGCATCATCTTCTCGTCATTGTGTGGCCACACAGTCAAACAGACAAGAACACAATCGGCGTTCTGGGAGTCTATCCAACTATTACCTAACCTTTCAGTGGTTTTTTCGAAATTTTGTTCGCGTCGTTACATTTAATTCATTGAATTAACGACGCGTATAATATACCTAACTATGAGTAAAAAGAAAATCTTTATTATATTTTCGTTTTCTGGACCGAGTTCATTTCCAGCTGAAACATCTATCGTTAGAGGAAGAGCTCTAGCAGGTAACTAAATTTCATATTAAGTTGTTAATTTCAGGCAATACAGCTTGCTTTAATTAATTATCGTAAGTCTAAGAATCAAATAAATTATGTGTAATTACTATATTAGGAGGTTTCGGGTGGGTTATCACACTAATAATACTTCGTGAATTTTGTTCTCTTAAGTTCAGTTATATCAGACACAAATATTTCACGTAATTATCCTTGCTGTCATTTAGGGTATCTACAGTGATTTTGTTG
This sequence comes from Pemphigus obesinymphae, assembly GCA_025469235.1. Taxonomy (NCBI): domain Eukaryota; kingdom Metazoa; phylum Arthropoda; class Insecta; order Hemiptera; family Aphididae; genus Pemphigus; species Pemphigus obesinymphae. Next base: position 52,551 of record JAIPRL010002306.1, on the reverse strand, counting down.
CTGTACAGTGATCCCTCAGGGGAGGTTCGCGCGAGGATAATTACTTAACTTTTGATTAACAAATAAAGTAATTCACATAGTTGCCATTGTTGTTGTTTAGGGTATCTACAGTGATTTTGTTGCTGTACGGCGATTCCTCAGAAGAGGCTCGCGCAAAGTCAATTATTTAACTTTTTCATTAATGTTTGAAAATAAATAAATAATAAAATGAATTATTACGAGATGTGTATGTAGTGTGGTAGAGCATAGATTAGTGAAGTTTAATTCTAAGTAATAATGTCCTTCGCAGATACATTATAAACACCAAGACCCCTAATTAATCAAATACATTCCTGTCGATTGTTTGAACCAACTATCCCCCGGAAACTCTTTTACCCGTAATAGAAGGAAGGTCATAACTCATTAAGAGATATAAGGTTAGCTGCATAATACCATACAATCGAGCACTTATTAATATTTAAATCGTGCGATTATATTAAAGTTATATTAGCTTTTCACTGATATACCTAATATAATATAGTCATACACCTGCAATCGAGTGTTATCTTGAGGGTAGTGCCCCGCGGTAGCCTGCAGTTGGAAAAAAATAAATTAACATTATCCACATATTTCAAATTTTATTATTTTGATTTTCCGAAAAATGAAAAATAAAATCTGAGCCCGGAGACAGGCCGTAGGTAATGTACCTGATGTTTGGTGGAAAATGTGTACAAATGACCATTTTTTTAGATGACGAGCATAGCGAGAAAGCTGTTGGTTTTACATTGGTATTATTTTTTTATTTTAATTTTTTCTGTAAGCAATATTTCATCCAGAAGGAGTCAAGTAGGAGTTTTTGAGTTTGTATAAACGGTAGCAAATTTGTTCTTGTTGGTAGTTTTGAGAGATCATTTCTTAAGCGTGAACAATAACTATCTTTTATGACTTATGTATACATTAATACCTGAATTAACTGTAGTAAATAGTGCAGGATTTGCATACACATACATACATTAATCTGTCCTTTCGTATTTTGTTTACTATCGAAGCCACTTTTATACTACCTCTTAGCCACTAATTTCATATTTTGCTTCTTTAGTTACTGCCCTCGTAATGTACGGATCAGTATAGATAGGAAGATATAATAGAGAATGAGTGTAGCTGAGATGTGAATGTAAATAAGAAAAGAGTATATATATCACGTAGTATAGGAGTGACTTCAATAGTAGACAAAACGAGAGAGAACAGATTGAGATGGCTCGGGCGTGTTTTAATGAGGACAGAGTCGAAAGCAATTTAATTAGTAAAGGGAATGTATATGGTGGAAAGATGGAAAGAAAAAGACCGGAAAATATGCAGGGGACGTAATTGAGAGTGATATGGGGCGAGTGGATATAAGTGGAAGAGGATGTTCCGGTGATCGAGTTAAGTATAGGAGTGGAGGACTATATAGGGTGGCCGACCTTAAATAGTTGTGAGAGAAGGTGAAGGAGGAAATATGTAGTTAATGCACTCATCCACCTTTGCATTTTGATCCGTCCATCATTTTGGGTCTACAAAATGTACTTAGTTAAGATCCCTTTATCACACTAATAGCATTAGCTGTAATCGTCATCTAAAAACGTTTGTCTTTACTTCGACCGTGCACACTAATTGATCTTCTTGGATGGATCCAAATACTTGAACCCTTCATGTCACACTCGACTCGATACTGGCCTTTCCCTATTAGCTCCGGGATGCCTTTCTCAAAAATACCGTTACCGTTTATCGGCAATTATCCTCCGCGAGTATCCTAAATTGAATTTTAAATCGTTATTTATTCGAAAAATTGTACGTCCTGCGTGCGTATAGCTCGTTACGAAATACGATATTACAATAATGTGATTGTTTACGCGAAAGATGGGGCCCACTCGAGTGTTTTTCGGGCGAGACGTACGCCAGACGCGTATTCGCAGTCTACGCGCGCGCGCGCGCGCGCGTCCGTGAAAAACGATCATTAGTGAAATTATCGGCTACACCATAATAATATGGGCGACGATTACGCGTGTATAATGTGCGCGTGGACAGTATATGCATATATATATATATATATATGTATATATGACTACATAACACTATTTACATACGTGACTCTTGTCGTAAAGATGAATATTACGAGATAAAAAACCAACGGGGTGTATGTGTGTATATATATATATACAATAAAAGGATACCGTAGGATATAATATAAGGACCGGTATAATATATACCGTTGTTTACATTCCGAGACAATAATATTTCTCATCCCGCAGGCCGCCAGTACCGGTCACACGTCGTCGTAATAACACGCGTGGTACCTTATTCGTATTATTATTCGTATACGTATGTTATTGCGGCGAGGGAGTTGTGCGCGAACGACGGGAAAGATAGAAATAAAAAAAACAAGCCTAACCTATAATAATAATAATAATAATAATAATATTAATAAAGTAGAAAAAAAAAAATAATAATACAAACCGCGTGCGTACATGGGCGTGTACCCACACCGCACACGTTACGCGCGTACCCGTACGATCGATCTTCGGTAGCGAAAGACGATAGCTCCGCCGTCACACTTAATTTAATACACGCCATCGTCACCGCCGTGTACCGTTCGGTTTTTCACGAGTTTTCATAATACGTATATGTATACGTACGGAAAATTGATGGTTCGCCGGAGAGTGGTGCGCGTTTTTTTTCCGCAAACAAAAAAATCGTAAAAAAATATCGTTTTTAGACAATTTCGCCGGCACAGAATTGCGCGACCGGCTGATCCGATTTCAATTCCGTAAAAAGCGTAATTTTTTCCGATATTATTTTCTAGGTGTTAATCGACGCGTTTTTCGAAATATGAATTTTCGATTACGTTATGATATTAAACAAAATTTCCATTTTTTTTTGTTTTCAAATCGTTCACTTGTGTACGTATATCTAAAGCGGAAATGCATATTTCGAAAAACGGCTCGATTAAAACCTAGAATTTTTACGGAATTAAAATTGGATGAGCCAAAAAGTTTCACAATTTCGTCACAGCGAAAGCAACTTTCTGTCCAAAAACTGCAGATTTAGTATACGGTCTTATTTTCATTATTTTCACACTTGCAATTCATATATTTTAACCTAGACGGATATAGATACAAGCCCAATTAGGAGTGTATTTATTAATTTATAATTAGCTTTGTTAACTTCAATGACCTTTCAGCTAACTGCATTAAATTCTGAATTAAAAATTTCATCGTGTACGATAAATTGCCCATATATAATACTATCTTTAGAAAATGACCGACTCGAACCCCCTTAACACGCGTCGCGACGGTTGTGGTCATTTCCAAAAACGGAGGACCTATAGTGAAATATATACGTAATAATAATATATAACGTGCGCAATATGTATTTGTTATTTGGGTAAAAAAAAATTTGTATGGCGTTATCTCGCCACTTCTATTACCGCCACTGATATCACACCTTATCCGACGACCTCGTAAAGGTCATTGCCTGCCGCCGGCCGACCGTGTATACGCGCGTATAATAATAATAATAATAATAATATACGTATGTGCGCGCGACGATTATCGGCGCGGAAAACTGTGAGAAAATCGTATAACGTGCGTGCGGTTTTTACATGCTGGCCGTAAAAAATAAATGCGCGGAAAAAAAATTCCGTAACATAATATACATAATATAATGTATAGGTATACGCATTTACAAATGCATTAAACCGTGTGTCAATATATGTTTGTTTTTTTCCGAATACTTTTTACTCGCAACCTATAGCCCCCGATTTTTCGAAACTTCAAATATGTTTACATTGACTATCGAGTTAAAAAATGACCGAAAACCCCGTCCCCCCCCCGTTATATAATTAATTATGTCTGTTCTTTCTTTGAATCTCTGAATGTATAGATTATTCGATCGACCCTATATAGCGACCAAAAGGGTTCGTTGAGTTATATTATTAGTTATGCGATTAAAATAGGTTTGATTCGTAGTTATTTTAAACAAAACATTATATTAACGAATTGACTGCAGAATAATGCATTTCGTTTATGTTATATAGATGACTGTATACAGTAGTTTTGCTGGAGTCACGTTATATCGGTATATCATTAATCCTTAGAAAATCTTTTAAAAAGGAAGCAATTTGTAAAGGTTAATGATTTTCTATTTCCCTTATCCAACATGCCTTCCGTATTCCGTTTATAAGTTCTCTTACTTTTACATTTATCAATCATTTATATGGTAAATGGACGAATGGATCACTAAAACATGGTGTTTTCCTTTTTTTCTGATGACGTTATGTTTTATTTATCAATCGATGCTCTTAGTAGCTGCCTCGTTCTCTAATCAGAACCAAAAATGCCTTCCATACTTTGGCTCAACATTTTAGCCTATTATTTAATCTTGCTATGCAATTTTTCCGAATCCCCGTACTCCTATAGTCCTATCATTTTGTAATCATTCACTCTTAATGGAATTTCGCTTGAACGTGTACCGACGTGCAGTATTTATCATAATGGATAGATCTTGGGATCTGTCATTATTTTTCTCTCAACTTCAACCACCATATTTATGTAACAAAAGCGTTTAATGGTTTGGGAATTATTAAGTGAAATACAAAAATGTTCATTTCAGAAAGTGATCTCGGTGCTTTTTATTTTGTTTTGGTTAGCTGCATAATTAAATACTGAGACTAAATATATATTTTTAAGACAATATATTGAAAATGTTTGTCTATATAGAAAATTTCATAAAAAAAACATCATTGAAATATTATATTTAGGATTGATTTAAGAAAATTTTGCCGTGTTCCATTGTCTGCAGATAAATGATAAAAAAATGTGAAAAGTGTACCAGTGAAATTCTGCACTAGTGTTATTTTTTTTGCGAAACAATGTTGAACGCTCATTAATTTTATTAAATTTTATATCAAATATCATAAATATAAATAACTCAATACGATTTTTGTTCATTTCGGTGATCCCTCCGAGTGAAATATTTTCATCTGTTATAATAAGTGGGTTTCAATAGGATCACAAAAAGTGTAAAATGGGTCATCTGGGAATCGGGATAAAATATAGTGACGCTCATCTCTCCACGGTGTATTTTGGCGAATGATAAACTAGGTATCGTATCACACTCTGCAGTAGTGTTCAGAGGTCGTCCAAAGATCGTTGACTGGGCAGAGAATTTAAAAAAAAAACCCATTGTAGAAGGTATATGTATTTCGAATGGATTTTTTTACTTTTTGATCACACTAAAAGAAGTGTAAATACGGGAATTCAACCAACATTAATTTTTAACATTTAATTGTAGTTTTGTGGCCATGAAAATTCCCTATAATTTGTATTTATGTTTCCTTATCTTACCTGTACGTGTTCAATGTACTTTCTTAGTGTATTTTTATATTTTATTTTGTATATGCCTACTTTCTTTTATGTATTTTACAAAAATTGCCTATTTGTGCGTAAATAACTAAATAATAATAAATGTTGTTCAAATTTCAGAAATATGTCGTCCAATATTTCCCAATATATATATATATCGTAGATAATAATATTATAATCTATAGTAGAATTTACGAACAATGAGACTGTCATTTTCATATTCATTTTTTATGACATGAGCGTTCATAGATAATCAAATGATTTTCATTTTACGATAAATCCATACAGTACTCCTATACATATACCTACTTGAATGCCAATTAACTATACATTATGACCGTTTTTTATATACATTCATTTAATTACATATATTCTATATATATAATTCCCACGTGGGGGTGTACAGTAATTGAAATGTATACGTAATTTAATTACTGGTATATAATATTTGCAATTGATATTTAAATACATTTTTCGAATTTAATATATTACTCATAATTAATCACGATGTTTCCAGTGTAATTCGTTCATTACCGCGCGCGTACATACGAACGTAAACAATCATTATTCGAATTTAATTATACGTTGTCGTTTACCCGGCTTGTAATTAATATTTCACGAATTTAATGTTTTATAATATACCATTTTATACGCCCCGTATAATTTTTATACTTGTATACTATTTTATGTTATTATGCTAGATCATCATCACGAATACAATGTATAAACTATAAAAATTATTATTATTATTATTATTATTAATATACGATATACTCTTGATTGTCATCGTATCACCGTAGGATCGTAGGCATATCCCTACATTAATAAAACGCTAATGACCCCTCTTTCCTTCCATGACGTTTTTCCGCCATGAGATTGCCCGATCTTATTATAATGTATTACATCACTTAGTATTGATCATATTCTCCATAAATATAACGTAGGTATATGATACAAAGACATTTTTTGTATAAAAATAGAATACCTATACATTTAAATTGAATTACGAACGACTATATAGTTTATTATATACTGCAGTAGTGGATCCAGCGAGCTATATTTGTGAGAGGAAGGTGAGTGGTGGGAGAATGAAAAAAGCCTGCACAATTGTATTATAAATGTTCATGTAAAATGTTATATTAATTACATAATAAATTAGGTCGAGTATTGTTAAATACAGTAAAAAATAATTGTTGGGGGAATGCCTTCCGACATTAGCAGTGCGCTTAGGCTTGATCATATTTCTAGTAAGTGCATAGAGTGAACTAGTATTATTATTTAATATAGTATGAAAAGGTTCTACATCGTCTTTTTTAGATTTTGAGTAAAGCGAGGAAGCCATTGATTTTATAATGATTTTGATTTTTTTAATTTCTTAATGAGCAACCTTTTTTTTTACATATAAATGGTAAAAATAAAGAAAGGCGGTGGTTTTACAACGATGTTTACTTATTTTTCTATTTTTGGAAACATTTTTTGTATCAAAAACTGAAGTCCTGATTCAGTAACTAATTAATTTCTTTTACATTAGATATAACAAAACCATATTAAAAATGTTAGTATGAAAATTTTTTTTTAAAATTATTATGTGGAGTATGAAATAGACTATCTAGTTTATGGATATACTGTAAAATGTATAGAATTTTTTCATATTCAGATTTATTTGTGTTTGTATTGTAAATATAGAATTATAGTATTTAGAAAGTCTATAACAATTGGTTCTGTTTAAGCAGATTTCTAAAAAATAATGTTACCTATCTAAAATTTGGTATTCGTTTTTATTCATTAGGTCAAGTGAAAAAACTTATATGGACATTCAAGTATTATGATCCCTTATATGAACAATTTATAAAATACAATATGGAACCTTTTTATAAGTACTAAACTTGCAATAATATATAGAAGGGAATATTAGAATGAGAGAGAATCTGAGAAACTTTTTAATTGACTTCAGCTTGAAAATCAGCCTTATACATTTTATAAATTAATATTGGTATTTTTACATTTGTTCTCAGATAGTCAAGGCGAAGGTGGTTTTAGATATTATGGAATAGTCGCACAATATTTAATTTTAAAATGATTTAAAATACTACTTATATTTACAGTTTCTCCGTGCTTAGAATTTAACTCAGGTTTTAAATTATAGATAATATACTAAATCTACTAAAAGGCATTCGAACGATATGTGTGAAATCTATAGGTTTTTTTTTATCAATAGATGACCTACCGATATGGTTTAGTATGTCATTTATCAGTTATATTGGCATACATATTTAATATATAATATTATTTTAATAATATTTAAGTGGAATATTAGTTGATATAATCATATAGTATCTGGACAGGTTTGCGTGTGATCTTGATACGATAATTATATAGAATTGTTTATATACATTTATAAATGTGTTCGTTTAAAAGTCATAGTACATTGTATATTAAATATAATATTTATGATACGCAAATAGTAATATCTAAAACAATTTTTATACATGTAAAAATGTGTAAAAGTTCTCAAATTTTGGAATGTCATTCATTAAAATTTAAATGTTATTAGGCACCTGCAGTGTAGGTCACAGTTTATTACCAGTTTCAAGATAAATAGTGTTACAGAAATTATTATTTTCTCTCCTTGCATATATTATCGTATTCAATTAACTCTATACGCTTCTATGATCTTGAATATACATTATACGATAGTAAATAAACTAAGTATATTATGTTGTTCTGACGTTGTGACTGTTATTATAATATTCCCAAAATTATATTTCGAATAATTTTGTATAACACTAATAAGTACGAGTATTTATATCCAAAACGAGTTGCACTGACGTCCGGATGTATAGAAATGGTTTTTTTCTTTTAAAATATTATATTTATTAAACACATTATGGTCCTAAACGATATAACGAATTTTCGAAAATTAAAACAATATTGCCCTGTTAGTGTATTATACATTATACGCGCATCTTTATATAAGTACTGCACATTACACATATACCCGTTGAAATCGACTGTAGAAAATATCGTATCATTTTGTTGTAAAAAAAATTATAGTTATCATATTTCAAATAGCAAATATACGTTAGTTGACCTCTTAACAAACGGATTTTATTGCGTTTTCCCAACAGCACGAAACAATATAAAAATTGAAACCCACACTCGTTGGAGAAAAAAGTACCGATAAATAGATAATAATATTGACAGCTGTGTTTAGGTGAAGATAAGAGTGACTCAAACACACGATCTCCTTGTATGACGATTTCATAAAAATATTTCCATTTTTAATTTTTTAAACCAGTATTCTTCTAGATGATCATAATAATTATTGCCAATATATACCATTAATTTTTAATACATTTACTGTATTTACTTTTAAAATGTTTTAATTTTTCTATTTTAAATAGTTTTGTACATTTATAGGTAATAAAATGAAATAATATTACTAGCTTGAGATTTGGAAATTAATTGAAGTTATATCCATCGGGATTGGTGAAATAATTTTCCTCAACTCATTTTATACTTACAGATATTTCCACTAACTATTCTCTGGTAATTTTGATAATAATATGCAGATTGATGCATATGGTGTATAAATTGTATTTATTTTTATTAATTAAGATAATATTTGGCACTTAATGTTTTTAGTTTCTTGCGGTCCAGTTTATCAAATTGTTTAGATATATCATTGCGATACTAACTATTCATAATAACGATTCATCATTGAATATCCCGATTTTCATCCTATCCTATTTCCCTCGGCCCGCACCTTCTTTCCTAGCATAGCGTGAGAGTCGCTTTGAAAACAACTGTTATTTGGTTTCGCGTAAACATAGATATCTATCGGTATCATATTATGTACGTTTTTTCTCTGATCCTTCATCTGTGGTAAAAACACGTTTTGCGTGAAAATTTCAACTTTATTATCAAAGTAATTTAATTGGATGAGGAATATTTGAAAAGAAAATAAAAATATGTAATTATAATAATCCAGTTCAATTTGAAAACTCGACGGTTTTTTCCCGTCTACGTGCACTATATTTGGTTCATTTTTTTGCAAAAAATCTGGTTACATTGTAATTTTTGTTGTTATAAGCCGGTCGAAAAATTATTCGGTAAGCTATCGTTTACCGTTGTTGTCGTTGCGTCTATATGATGAAATTATGTATAACAATGTTTTTTTATGTCTGTCAGAAAACGCCACTGTCACGTTCGTGCGTATCTACGGAATAATAGTTAATCATTATCATGCCATATCGTAGTGTATTCTTGAAAATTATTTTCAGAGATAGGGTCTATAATAATTATTCAATTACTATTTAGGTTAAATTTTAGTTTCAAAGTTACAATATAACTTTTTTTAATTTATTGCTAAATTTTTCTCAAAACATTTCGGGGTAGTCCTGACCTTTTGAATCCTTCTTCCAATATAGACCGAGCACGGTTATGAATTTTTGATATGAACCTAAAAAATGTTCAGTTAATAATTAACATTATAGGTGAAAAATATGTTAAAAGTGTCTATAGACGGCTATATATATATATATATATATATATAAGGCACAAGCTGGCATCATATTATTGTCAATATGTACATTGTACCTACGTTATGAAGATGTCAGCGTGGTTATTAACTAGTTTTGTGTGGATAATTTTTACGAATTTCATGAAAAATGAAAATTGAACAATTTAAATATATTTTAAAAATAATCCTGTTCCGTACGGCACTTTTTATTGTTGTGTAATCATGATATTCGTTCAAAAATAGGTTTACAAAAAACAAACAAAAAAGATTTTTAAAATGATTTGCGAGTTGAAACACCTATTATAAAATATTTAAAATACATTATTTCAGATACGATCTCGAAATTTTTTTCATCATTTTCTTATTGTATAGCACAGGATCGAATATACGAAAATCCTATTTTTTAGTTTTTAAATGAACTTCATTGTTAATTAAAATTTTGCAAAATACCCACGAGATCGTCTCCAAAATATTGTTTTCTATAACATTTAATATAGGTATTTGAACTCCAAAATAAATTTAGAATGACATTTCATTTATTTTTTGTAGATATGTTTTTACTATTGAAAAATCATTGGTGTGGTATTTTCTTAAGGTTAAAAGGAGCTGTAAGCGAAATTTTCGGTACAAAGGAATTCTGTATAAAAAATATTGATTTTTCAATGTTTGATGATTGTTGTTAACTTCTTCAAAATAATTATGGTGTTTATTCCCAAAAAATGGTCAAATAGACCTTATTTTTAGTGATTCACATTTTAAACATGGTCGTATATAACACTAAATGCATATATCATACTTATTAAGAAGTATTAATTATATAAGAAATATTTTAATCATACGAAATGTACAGGAATGCACTTTACGTTCTTCTGCGCTATGGACCAATGGACAAAGTTTAATAAATTAGTTCTCCAGTTGTAAATTGTATACTACATTATATAATCTATCACTATATAATATCTGACCTTAATGGTGTGTGGCCTACATTCAAAATTGTATATATAAATACACAATAAAAAGTATTTTAATAGTATTATATGTGTATTTAAACAAATGTAATAATAAATTTGTAATTCATAATTCTATACTGCAAACATTTTTTTTTATTCGTTTTTTTTTTTGTTTTAAATTTGTACAAAAATGCTACCTATATAATATATAATAGATTAAACAAATTGTTACGCACTTGTGTATGTAGATAGGTATAGTCATATATTTATATAATAGCGTATATAATATATTATATATGCATTTCAACTGTATTTAAAGAGAAGATAATTTTACTATAATATAAAACACGTAGCCGCAACTTTTAAAATTTTTCTATAAATAAGAATAACGCAATTTCATCTTGATTTTTTGGACAATACCCTATAGTAAATATACACGCGTATAAACGTTTAAATGTCGATATTGAACGGCGAAAAATACATGTCCAGTGTGTGTTTTATGATTTTATTTGTTTTTTTTTTTTTATGCAAACGAAATATACCCGCTGACCATAATATCTTTTAGAATCATTTTCGTCCTTTAGTCGTTGTATATAATATGTAAAATGTACATAATATATAATATTATGTACGCAAGAGAGCCGTATAGTGCTGGATTCGCTTTGTATATGGTATAATTAACGTGTAGAAACGGACAAATGGTTTTGGACATGATTATCGTGTCCCACCGCTATAGGTCGAACCGCCGCCGTTTGCATGGTAAATGTACAGTTGAAGGACGGATGGCTGGGTAATTTAAATGTATCGTTTTTTACAATTTTAATTAAATTTTTTTAACTGTTTAATTAGACCACAGTTTAATCGCGCCACAACATCGTCGTTGTGATAATTGCAACGCGCATAACGATTAAAACGCCTTTCCAACGTGTAAAACGTATATAATCGCCCGCGAATAATCTCAGGATTTGCGAAATACGCTTTTGGCTATTTTTTATGATGCGATGTGTACCGTGTCCGCGTATATGGACGCCCGGTGATTACGGTCGAGCGGTATTATATACTTGTGACGATGACAATACGTCTGCGCTGGCGTGCAGTACGTATAACAGATATTTTGTTTTCTCGTATTTTATAATATACCTATATTTATGTTTATGATCGCTATGTATTATATATATATATATATATATACCAGCTGACCCGGCAATGCTTATATTGCTGTTGCTAGTATATTCATTATTTATTATATTTTTTTCCTGTCTGTGTATATACCTATATTTATTTACCTATATGTAAATTATACAAATTGATCGTCTGCGTATAATATATGCAATCTAGAATATAAAATGTTGGTGAAATTCATTGACGAAAATAAAGAAAAAAGAGAAATAAACTCAAATTAAATAAAATCTTTTCGTTTGGCCATCGTGCGATTTGCCGTTGCCCGAAGTATAAAATCAAAAAACGGGTACAATATTGGACTCGGCAGGATCCGCTGCAAACGGGTTCTACGAAATTTAATTTTTAATTTTTTTTTTTTCAGATTTTACGTATATCATATAACATTTAACCACAATATTACACCCCCTCCCCCCCGATCTTCACAATTTTATATATGAAATATATAAAAAATGAAATAAAATTTATGAAAAAATTATATGTGAATGAATATAATTGACCGTTAAAACGCTTATATTATGAAATATAAAATTTGGGGAAATTTTGAGGTAATTATATTATGACATGTGAAAAATCTTGAAAAAATTAAAAAATAAAAATTTCGTAGAACCCGATTGTAGTGCCACCTATTGGGTCCAATTGGGAATCTAAACCATTCAGGGACCTACCAAACGCAGACTAAATTTCATCAAAATCGGTCAAGCTTTTTAGGAGTTCAGTGACATATACACGTACAGAATAGTTATATATATATGTATATATATAAAGATATACTTACTCAAAAATAATTATTACCTAATATATAATATCAAAATATTGTGAATTTTTTCAATATAAAATGTTAATTATTATACTATTGATGTATCAAGTTAAGTGTTTAAACAAATTTGACTGTTTCAATATAAACGATTTTAATTTTATAATATTTTTAGGCTTTTTTTAAATAAATACTGCTAAATCTAGATTGATACTTTTAACTTCAAATATTTTTTATTCTAAGACAGTTAATGTGTTTATGAAATGATTAAATATTAAACTTGAAGTAAATTGAAATAACAGATTTTTAAAAAAAATTCTTGTTTTTAATCTTAATGGTTTTATTTTGGTTTTCTATAGATTTATCTACATTTTTATATTGGTAATTACTGAATACTTTTCAATTTAAATTTAAGAATTTTCAGGATTCTTATTAAATGCAGTATTTGTATGCTATTTTTAACATTTAAATATTTTTCAAAAGTAATTTTTATAACATTGTTATTATATATATATATATATTTAATTTTTATTTTTTGTATAATTGAGATACCTACATATTTCACTACGTTTAAATAAAATTTTTAGAATTTTTTTACTATTTTTGATCCTTACCCGCGTTAAGTGTTATAATTTATTGAACGCACTTGATACATTTTATAGAATCATCGACACAAAATAACACTGAAAATAAAAAGTGATAAAAGGATTGATTCACATATAGTATTGTGATACATGGAATATCGAAACACAGCAAACAGACATAGAAATGTCAAAACAAAGCCAAGGTTATTACAAATACGCCAATGATATTATAACAATACGTATAAATACTGTAGAACTCGACGTCAGCGACACGTTTAACTTATGATTTTTTTCATTTTAAATTTGTGGTGGTGGAGGGGGTGGAATTGTGAGTTTAAACCATTTAGAAATTTACCTGAACACACGCAAAAAATTTCATCAAAATCATTACAGCCGTTTAGGTGTAGTTCAGTGACATACACACGTACAAAATAATAATATATATAGATGGGCAAAGAAATCTACATATATTCCGGGGAACGACGTAAAAATATATTATAATATACCCACGTATACATCGTCTTAGAGATGATTTGCATCCCGTCTTGGCGTCTTATTGTAATAATGAAATAAAGAAAAAAAAAATGCTATTTATAGATTAACGAAAATATAATATTATGGTTGACGGGTAGAGTAGATCAATCTGTACACAAAATATATTACGCAATACTGACATTTATATATCTATTTATTTATATCGAATATATTTCACTATTAACGTATCCCTAGGTAAATAAATTATACCATTTTCGCGTTCTGTACCGCAGTTTTAGTATAAATTTATATGAATAGTATGGTAATACTCTGTACCAGCTAACCGGCATTGAGTTAAATCATTTTTAATATAGAACGAGTATATATATATATATTGAATATATACTTGAATTCGAAAAAAAATATATTCAAAATTAAGTAAATAACTTACACAATTTGTTTTAAATGTATTAAATAGGTACATAATTATATTATTATTATTTATATGATTAAGTTTAAATCGGATTTAATAAAATAACAAAAATTAGCTGTATAGATTCAGTTAAAATAATAATTATAATATAGATGATTCGCACGATTCTCAAAATATTTATGTACCATCTATTCTATAACCATAACGACCTTGATTTTAGTACTTCACTCATATTAACATAAGATTATTAGCTCATAAACTTAGGGACAAGTTATATTTGATAACGTTAGTATCAGTTATATATATTATAATATACCTACCATAGAAATATATAAATATAGGTAGGTATAGGTACTATTAAATCAATGGTAATATATATAGCTAGTCGAAAATATAAATTTCTCTTTGGTTTTCTATTAGTTTTGGTAGAATGGTAGCTTATAATTAAAACATATCAAAATTATAAAAACATTTATACTATATTTGTAAGATTTTATATTTTTTATTACTAATAAGTTATTAGTCGAAACCGTTAGAATTTATACAAAAGTAGATTTTTCTTTGTATTTATTATATATGTTCATTTAAATCAAAGTGCAGATATGTTATATAATAAAATAATAAAAACTAAATCTTATCGTATGTTAAGGTATCTATACTTAAAGCTAAAATTATTCATTAAACTAAGGAAAAATTAAAATACAATTCCAGGATTACGAAACTATTGTCAAAATACCCATATATCGACTAAATTAAATTAAATATGTTAAATGTATACCAATGTGTAATAATAATCTGCGATATTAACAAATTATTGTAAGGTTATATAAATTAATATATTTGTAATTTATATTTTTTGGTTTTTAAATTGTTTGCATTATATTAACAAACATAGGAACTTAGAAACAAATATATTTTGGAACACATGATTACTCATATAATAACAATGTTCGAACATAAATAGATAGATGATTCATTGTAATTTATTGAATATTATAGGTAATACGCTCGAAAATGTTGAAACACGTAACCTTCGAACAGGTGATCGACATCCAAATTGAAGTACTTGAAAAAAAAATTGCAAATCTATAGTTTTTTAACACACTTTTTTTAGTATTTTTGTATTTTTATTGAAGAACTACATACTATCGTTGTCTTCATATATAATAATAATCATATTACTTTTAATGTATAGTTTTAAATGTAAATATTTTCTAAATGGATTAATTTATTTATTGGATATTTTAGACAAAATAGGTTGTGGGATTATTAATGTCAATGAAAATAAGTGAGATGATGAGAAGTTAAAATTCAACATTTTTAAATTAATTAAATGGTTAAAAACCAGTTCACTCTAAGATCATTTTAAGGTTTCCTAAGATCTGGAGTTCATTTTTCATTATTGTAAATCGTAATTTGTGGCCTAAGAATTTCAAAGTATTTTAATACTCATATAATTGGTACTTTACAACATATATAATTTTAATTATCAAAATCACAGTAGTTCCAGCTTCAGAATCGGCCTCTAATATTGTAATTATTACAATCTGTTTTATATAATTAAATCGATTAATTCAAGTCCTTATTGGATGTGGGTTGTATAGAACCTAAAACTTAAAAAGTTTATATATTAGTGGATAATTATATACCTAGCTGCGTTAGTAATAAATATATTATATACACAATTGCACAGATACGTTTTGGTTAGTTATTACATAATAGACCGAACTGTTATATTTCGTAACGTAAAATACGTATTTTAATCGGACAAAACCCGGTTGGGTTTGGGGACTCGAATTCCTTCCAAAACGTATTTTAAAGTTGTATTTTCTCTACAATTATTGTATTGATAAAACGATTTAAACAATTAATAAAACCGTTAAATATTCTATGGTAAAAGTTCAATACCCTTCCCGTAAAAATAATGGTCCAGCTATACGACCGGTCTTACAAAAACCACCACTCGAAACACAATTATACCATAAATTACAGTATATAATATATATAATTAGGGCAATGAAATCTCGCTTCGAGTGGAATATTATAAAATTAAACGGTTTTTCAATCGAATGCGCGTTATATTCATATCTGTCACACGTCTGCAGCAATACAGGAGTTTATTTAATATATAGTAGAGTACATTTTTTTAATACATAATTGTTTTCAATTTGGGTCTTTCCCTCCAAACGGTGTCACTTTTTCTACACCTCGTGTTCACACAACCATAAACGATGAATTTTTTACATTCTATATATAGATACGCGTACATGTCGTGTCTACGATTTTATGTGTTGAAAAATATAAAAATTCTGTTAAAATGTATATAACCGCGATTTTTGTCTCGTGCCCTGCCTGCACCATTGCCGTTGACTGTATGTAATACGTGTGTATGACGATTGACGAACGCTCTGCACGAGCTATTTATTGTTTAATAACATCTTCGGGAAATGTGTGGAATTTGAATGACTCGAAAAACGCGTTAAGAAAAAAAAAAAATTCTATATTTCTTTGAATCGACCATAAAATATAATGTGCGTGCGGATTCGAAAAAATTAATAGCGCACGTTGGCATCGCGCTGTACAAAAAAAATACAACTAACATTTATTTATTTATTTTTTTTTTTTGTAAGTTGAAATGTTTGGTATATTAATTTGGCGGTGGTATATGCGTTGACAGGTCGAATGATAACGACGTCTGTCGTTGTACTTAATACCATCTCGTGGCGTTGTTAAATTTGTTTGTTATTTGCACTTACCACGTATATAATGTGTACATATAATATATTTCTAGTTTATCTATAAGTGTATAGCCGAAAATACAATGTCTTAGTGGCATAATAACAATAATAATAATAAAACGACTTGAAGAAACTTCTCCGGTGTCATATGGTCCAAAGTAAATATGGATGATATTATTGTGTACTTGGCTCGCATAATATACTATACCTATTATACATTATAGGTATAGAGGTAACTGCGTGGTATTAGTGTTGATGTGGGTATATACCGCGCTTTACCGTGCGAATATCATATTGCGTCCCGGAAAGTTCCGTTATTATTTTTTATTTATTTTTTTTTTAGTTTTAATGAATTGGATCGATTTGATCGATCCACCGACGCTGCCAGATCAAACGATAATATTATACATATATATATATATATACGAATGTCTATTATAAATTAATATTTTTTACAAATCAATATAACGATCGCGCCTCAGGGAGGATTATGGATGAAACGTTCGCACGCGTTTATTGATTGCAGTCGTGGCTGGATGTCGACTGATATCAAAGCGTGTGATCTGACAAACTTACATGATCTACACCGAAATGAAAACTAGAATAAAACCAACGTTTATATAGTACTAGCTATTTCATTATTTCCTTTGTACCGGTATTATGAAGAAAATCGTGAAGTATTGATTCTTTGGGCAATATATATATATATATATATATTATATAGTAGGTATACTACCCAAAAAATATATCGACACATAAACCAACAACTATTTAATGTTTTTGGAAAAATATAAAAAAAAAAAAATTAAAACTAATAGAAACTCTATGATAAATTACAATTTTGCTTTTTTTGCTTTTATTACTACATATTTATTTATTTACGGAGAAAAAAATTCCATTTGCAAAATAATCTCTATAGAAATACATTGTTTTGTGTAAAAATTAACATAAAATTCAGTAGTTAGTAGATACAAATTAACATTAAAAATTCAATTTACACAAATATAACAAAATATAAACATAAAAAGTACTCAACATATTTTTATAATACGTAATATACAATCAACAAAAATTTATTCTCGTAGTATTTCCTATGGCCATCAGTATATATGCAGGAGAAGATCTTAAATAATTCTTAGACATATTATTAATTAAAAAACAGTCAATATTTCCAGTAGATTTAATATATTAATTCGAAAATTTAATCGTGACAACAAATAAGGACAATCTATGGAATTATTTAGTAGTTTTGATAAAAATGTATAGTGGAGGTAATCTCTTCTTTTGTTTAATGATTCTAAATTAAAATATGTAAATATACTCAGTATGTCGTTGGCGTTCAACTTTGAATTTAAATGATAGAAAACGGAGAAAACGATTTTGAACTGCTTTGAGATCTTGAGCCGTACAAATTTTATCTGAGAACCAAATAAGCGAGGCATATTCTAACTGAGATGGCACAAATAGAAAATATAAATTTCCTAAAACATCGTATTTATTAAAATTAGAACATGTACGCGTAATAAAACCTAAATAATGTATAAGAAGGCTTTATTTGTTATTTTCTCAATATTATCACTGTTGAAACATGGCTTAGCTTATATTGTATGTCTCTTGCCGTTTCTCTATATCAAATCCTTACATTGGTATCGGTCATCTACATTTTTTATATATATTGCGTGCTGTCCACTTCTTTTAGATCTCTCAGTGATTTAAACAATTAATGAACTGAATGTTAAGACTAATGTTTTAATTCACGAATTCTATAATAGCTATAGGTGTTATAACTCCAATACCATTTTAAAACGATTTTTGTTTGTTTAATAAATATCGTGATTTTATACGACAATAAAAAGTGATATTGACTCAGGACCACTTAATTATACTATTATTAACGTATTTTTCAATTGATAGATTGTTATTTTCATTGAAATTTCCTTCGAATTACCTGTGTGAAACCCCTTACAAACCGGGTATATGTGACATCGTCATTTCCTATTTTATGTAACACCCTCTCCGCTTAAGGGGCATTCGCTACTGATACTAACCCTCAGGGTACATGGTCGGTTCCAAGTCCAAATACGGTATAATATACAACATCCAACTACTTATTTACTACCTATACTACTATACTCACTATATAAAACTATTTCCTACTACATTATTATTACGATATATTATAATCGTACTACATGGGTACAGACCACTATTATACTGCTATGCACAACCACTTGTCGGCTTATAAATATTCATTATGACCATAAGTATATATATATATATATATACCCTACACTTGAATAAGGAACCAATATCGCATGCGTATACGATGATGTTGGCTCTTATTTTTAATGACGACGATCCGATCGTACCGAGAGATTTATCGCCACTTTTTGGAACGGCGCGACGCGGATTGTGCATTTATATAATGTATATTACGCACGGTGTGGTCGTTCGGTCAATGTTTAATAAATCATCGTATTCCAATATAATATATATTATTGGTCACAGTATAATAATAATTATAATAGAATATTACAATATATTATAAAATTGTATAAAATATATTATTAAAATTGACACGAATTTAATGGTTTTATTTTTATTTTTACATATATATATATATTATATATATATATAGCATTTACATCATTGCACGAGTATATATATATATATATATATATATAGGTAGTAATATATCGTTCGTATAACTGTACGTTTATATATTCCTAATAATAACGACAGCGAAAGATTATTTTTGACAAGTTCAATAATATAATAGGTATACACCGGATTACACGACTCGGCGATCGTACTGCTGCGACTGACACGAGTCGCATGTTTTTGTAGGATTTTATGGAAGTAATATTATTTGTGTTAAAAGTATATAATATATTCACCCATATAATTCGCTTTATCGGTGCAATTAGACGGCCTTAAATCAAAATATAAAATGTTCAGGAAATATAATTTTTAAAGTTATCTATAAAAATCTCTCGAATATCTTTATTTATTACAAATAATTAAATAATATATTAGATACACCTATATTATATTGTATAGTTATCACAATAATTAAATTAATCGGTAATAGTATTGATATTAGTCAAGAAATAATTAAAATTAAAATTACTTCAACAAATCGTTAAAATTTATTTTATTTTATATAGCCCTATTGTATATTAATATTTGTTATAGGTAGGTAAGGGTGTTTTTTTTTATTAAACAAAAGATTAGATTATTTATTTATGTACATAATTTAAATGTACGCTTTTTACTCAAAACGTTTTTTTTTTTAAATATGAAAAAAGTAGAGATAGGTCGAACATAGCCGAATTTAAAAAAAAGTACTAAAAGGCCGCCAGTAGGCGGTAAAAGCACTTTCCTCGTCGAATAAGATATATTAGTGGTTTACGCCGCATTGAATACATTTAATAAAATTGATAAATCATGTTTTTCTTAATACTATTTTGAGTGTAGTTGGGTATAGTATAAGATTTAACTGAATAACTATCAAAAATAAAATGTGGACATTTTATTACGGCATCCATTATTTCATATTTCATTAATATATGTAACCATGGCATTATTTCGTTCTATACAATATATTCCCTTAAAAACGTTAGTTTTCCTTTACTATACTGAGAAAATAAAAAGATGATTCATTATACAGTAATATATAATATATAAAAATACCGCCTTAATCGAAATTTCCACCAAAAAAAATCTTTACTCTAAAATTCTTGATAGATTTATTTTACTTAAAAAATGGGTTAAAAAATATAGGTTAAAAAATATTTTACTTCATTGTAAAATCGAAAAATTTCTCATTTCGCTCAAAATCTATAAATGATTCATTAGCTTATACAATATACATAATATATTTTTTTTTGTTTTTTACGGTAAATATGTTAATATCTCAGGAATACTTTCGTTATGGAATTGAAATTTAGTTTTTATAAAACTATAATATTATTATAGGAATATTTTTTGTTATTTTTGTTAGGGCGGTTATAGACGTCATATTTCATGTGCATGCCATGGTGGTGTTCTTATATTTCCATGACTTATTCTGTGTTTTGATTTGACCCTTTGGGATCAGTTATATAATTATAACATCAAATATATATAAGCAGTTCACTAAAAAAAAAAAAAAACAAATAAAAAAACAATACGATTATCTTTCACATTGTATTATGTATTTACTCGTGACCACGTACTATTTTCCTGCGTGATAGGCTTAAACCCTATAATTTCAATATTGTTTTTCTATATTTCCCCTCGGACTATTATTTATTTATTTTCGTCTGTACCTATATTAGATTCAGAGGAAGCGAGGAAGTTATTTATACGTATTTTTCTTTTAAAGTAAAAATAATTTAAAGTATTATGCTCGATCGTTTCGATCACAAAACAATATTTAATTTGTAATTTATTATCAATTATCATACTTTTATCGATTCGTGTCATTCGTTTTCGGTTGCACCGGCTACTACCTATACCTATTGATACATAATATATTAATTATTAATGATGTTTGTCTTTTAGACTATACTATTGTATGCACAATGTTTTTTTTAAAAAAAACTTATATTTATTCAATATATAATATAAAATTGTTATTGAATTTTAAATAGTAAATTATTATTCTTTTTTTGTTTTTGCTGAGAATATAGGTTTTTGTTGGTAATTTATCTAGCAGTTTTTAATCGTTTTATACAGGCGGTATACCTAGTAATATATGTATATATATAGTTAACGGAAATAATATATTACAAATGACAAGCGAATTAATAATAATAAAAAATCTTATTCTTATTTCTCCTTTGTATGGAGACTTGGACGTCGGTAAATTTACGCAGAAAAATATCCACAGCCGAAATCATCATAATCACAAACGATTTTAATTTAATATAATTTGTTTTATATTATTACATTTCGACAAAACATAAACCAGATGAAATTCAATGATATAAGTGCACATTTTGGTTACTTTATACACTGTTTTTTTATTGAGTAAATATTTTGTTTTATATAACTCGACGTTATATAAATTAATTTTTACGTTAATTTTTTCGTAAATTGTTTTAAGTGTATATACTATGTAAATACATATATATATATATCCGTTATATTAATTATCATTTATTTTTTACCTATATCGGTTGAAATGATGAAAAGTGTTCCAAACGTTCATCTACATATTATGTATAGTCTGGATCTAGAATGTTTATGATATGTATCTATGTTTTTAGTTGGTCCTATCACGTAGGTACTTATAATGTAGAAATGTTCTTTATATGAAGTCTAAATTAAAAAAAAATATATCTTTTTTCTTCTATATTTTTTAAATTTCATGAATATAATAAATGCATATCATTTTTACTTGGGTAACCCTAATATTAAGGTCAAATTTGACGTTTTTAGTGGGCAGATATAAAATAAGGTATTTTATGATAAATATATATATATATAATATGTTGTAGTATAATTTTAAATATCTAATAATACTATGATTATCTCATTTTACAGTAGGTGTTTGATCTGAACAAAAATTAATTTCGCATGGCAATTTTTAATAGTTTTTTTTTTATATGAATTTACGAAGAAATTTATAGGTATATTATACAGAGTAATAAGTAGGTAGCTATATAATAGGCTACATACTTTCAGTGCCTATACGATACATAGTTGTTTTAAGATTATGTGTATTTTTATGTCTGTATACATTTTTTTGGTATAGAAGGAGTTTGAGTAGGAGTTTTGAGATACAAACATTTTTGATAGAAAATTGGTTCTAGTTGGTACTTTGAAGAGGTCATTATTCTTCGATTTTCTCATTGGTTTTCTTGAGCATGAAGAAAAAGTACATTTTTACGGAAATATTTTATAAAAGTAGAGGAAATAATATAATAACAAATAAAGATGTCATGATTATTTATTTATATAAATATTATTATACTTACAAAACTTTGCTCAAAATCGTCTCTCGAATACAATGATTTATCTTTGCTTTTAAATGTAAAATAATAATAATACACTATTATTCTGTTCGAGGACAGAAGGAACAATGGACCAAATTTCACCATTTTTATCTGGTTGACTTTTTAGATTTTGAACGTAGTGAGGAAGCTATTGATTTTACAATGATGTTTATTCTTATTTTTCTTTTCTATAAGCAAATTTTTTATCAGAAGGAGCTGAGAAAGAGCCTTGGCGTTGGCATGATATTAATAGAAAATTGCCTCTAGATGGTACCTTATACGTAGAATTTTTCCAATTCTCTAGTAGTTTCCTTAGGGAAGAAGAAAAACTTCCTTCTATTCGGAGTGTGTAGTATACATACGTATATTATATATAAACATATCAATAGACAAACTAAGTAACAAATAGTAGACAAACTATATACTATACGGTAAATACATATACATACATATATGGTGTATACTGACATTTTAGATTCGAGCAATTGAATTTAACCAATATTATGTGGTTTACATTTTATTTTATTTGAGAGCAACTAGGGTGCGATTTCTAAGTTTCTAATTTAACAAATTGTATATTTGACTAAAATGAAATGTTCATTTGGATAATGAGTAGGTATATATTAAAATAATGTAATATTTTACATAGAGCTCCGCTCTGAATCGTTTTTATCGAAAGAAATGGTTTATCATTGCTATCAATTTAAATAACTATATCCACCAGCAGTATCCTACTCAGCAAGCTTCCACCCACTGGGTACTGACTGGCAAAAAAAAAAAAAAAAAAAAAATAGTAATAGTGTGTTTTATTATCTCACATTATCTTTACGTACTTATACGTATAATATCTATATAGTATTTATATTATTATATTGCAAACATTTATTAATAGAGTTAGAGTGTTTAGATTTTTTTAGCAGGTTTTTATCTTAAGGGTATATGGAAACTACCGAAAATAACAGGAAATTCTTTTCGAAAAGTTGGAAGATAATATTTTACGGAACTTCTCTCAGAATCATTTTTTAAATACGATTATTTAATATTAAAATAATTCTAATACACAATGTTGTCCAAAGACCGAAGGGACGATTTCATCATCTGTACCTATATCCAAGGCTGGGCATTAACGAGTTAAAAGTTAAAATTAAATTAAAAAGTTAAGTTAATTTTAATTAAGTTACTTAACGCTTTACTTTTTTTTCAGATTAACTTTTAACTTAATAAGCTACTTTTTTTTATTAAAATTAACGTGTTAACTTCGAGTTAACTTTATACAAAAGTATCTAAATTAAGTTAAATTTTGCTCGAAGAACAATGCAAATTTTTGAATGGGATCTTACTTTTTGGTACTTATACGCAATTTTAGTAGGTACCTAGAATAGCATATTGTTCGTTAATAATCAATGTACCTACCACTCACGTACACGCCGTGACGTTGGCCGTTCACGGCTGAGCCCGGTCTTTTTAACTACACGGAGGCTAGTATTTATGTCCATCCAGTATAGAAAATATATCGAAATAGTAGGTACTGCTTATTTTACACTACATTAGTGTGAATCAAACAATAATGTAGGTATCTTGGCAGTTAGAAGTTATTTTCTGATTTCTTATTTATGGATGGGTTTTAAAATGACGTGTTGTATTTTTATTTTTACATGTATACACTTTTTCAGGCAGAAGAAGTCCCGAATAGTTTTTTTGAGAGTAAAGAATAACCATCCTTTTTACCTTTTAACGATATAATAGGTATATCAACATTTTTTCCTAATTAGGAAATTTTAACTTTTTACTAAGTTAAGTTACTTTTTTTCACAGTTAACTTTTAACTTAACTTAGCTTATATTTTACTTGACTTAACGAGTTAAAAAATATCGTTAACTTTCCCAGCTTTGCCTATATCTACTTTATTTTAAATGATTTTTCTCTTATTTTTTACATTTAGTCATTCAAATGCGTTCAAATTTAAGTGTTTTTAATTTAATACAAACACTAAACCTATATAGACAGCACGGCATCGCAAAAACACGTAACTGTAAAGTATACTTATTTTTTATCCATTTTTTTAGTTAAATATAATAAGTTAATAACGTTCTCATTTTTCGTTTTATTTTCGACAGACAATTATAAAATTCACCATTTATTACGTGTATTTTTAATAACGGACGTTTTTTATTGGCGGACTCGGCGCGTTTTTCGCTATAATCTCTACGGTATAATCGCGCAGCTCTATTCCTCCTCCCGAAACGTATGGATATATAATATAATATGTAGTTTATCCGGTTATATGTGTTTTTGTATTATCATATAATGTTAGTAATATTATAATGAAAAAAAGAAAAATAGCGACAAACGGTGACGATATCATTCTACATATAATATAATATATGTTATGCGTTTTCAGTGCTTATATATCTATTATTGTAACGGATGAACGTGTCGCGAAAGGTACACGTCTTATTTGTTCAGTGACAAGATATTCATTTTGAATAATAATAAATTAAATCGCACACTACACGCGTTGTCGGCATTGGACTAACGCAGGAAAATAAATAATAAAATGTTTAGAAAACGTGTAATTTTTCACATTTTAATTTCGTGTTTATTACTATAATATTCATATATTGACGTCGAAATATAAATAACATATTATATTTACAGTAAATCCGAGACGAGTAAACGAGTAAACGCGTGCCGGCGAGACAGCGGCATATACCTCTATACGCATATATAAAGTAAAATTTGTGTAAATATTTGTCCGTAGAGGTCGAAAATCTTCGGAGAAAGTGACGATATGACGTACGTCAAATATGTACGATATGTCAGACGTACAAATGCATCAGGATTTTTATAATGTATTTTATGCTTATAAATATAATACGTCATATATGCCTACTGTGTCTCTATATCTCTATAACCTATAGATTTTTGAACAATCCAATTATTGTCTGAAATGTACATAGAAACTCTGGAAATCCCGATGAAATTTTTGCTCGATAACATGTGCAGTTCACAGCTGTTTTATAAACACGCGATATAAACAGTGAAATTTCATTTATTTTTTATTTTTTAATTCTTTTTTTTTTTTTCGCAAATGTATAAACATGTAAATGATGTATACTACAGCCGATATACACATTTCGTCGACTGGATGAGTATACCATTCCGACACGGAACTTTCGTGGCGACAAATAATTATTATTATTATTATTATTGTTGTTCGTTGTAATGTGTAATAATTGTGACGCGACGGAAAGACGCATGCCTCGCGTTAATATAATAACGCGCACGGGACCATTTTTGAGATATTTCAAAGATAATTTATTTCTGGAGACCCCCTGCAGCCAGCTCATTATCATAAAATCTCGGAAAAACATATTACTATATAATTTTATATATACGAAAAAAGGGGCGGATGCATGAGAGGAGGGGCAATGGGCATAATTATCCCACTCCTGTACATATGAAAAATACAAAATAAAATATTTTATTATTTCAGAAACGTGCACATAAAATATAATATGTAATGGTAGACCTATCATTTATAGAGATTAGTCTATTTTTTTTGTTTTTTAAATACAGTTTCGTATTATATAATAATTACAGTATTTAATGTTATAGTTCTTAAACTAATAATTAACCTAAATAAAAGGATAAACTATTTTTAAATATGATAATATTGCATTATATAACCGGAAGACTGTGATCATGACGGGTCTTGATGGAAGTTGCAAAAATCGTTTATGGCTCGTAGAGCAAGACAAAATCATAATATTAAGTGTTTTTTTTTATAAATATGTGTAAATATTTGATATTTATTATAACATGATAAAAACTCTCCTTTCCCTTTCCATTTAAGACTTCTAAACTTTTTTTTATTCGTTCTTTGGCTAAAAATGCTACGTCTGATTTTATAAACATTTCGATAAAAAGTATACTTACTATAATTTCCTCTCGCATATATACATTATATTGGGTTCCGTTCTATATATTTACCTAATCTGAGATAAAATTGTTATACAAAAAAGCCAAACGGAACTCTGAGCAGCCTCTGCAGCCACAAAAATACTAGTTTTGCTACTAAAAAAAACCGTGAAATATTGAAAAATAAAACAAAATATATTTATACATATTTACAACATATTTGTATATATGTATATCTAAAAAAAAATTATCGGTTTTAGTGTCTCTTTTTTCAGTTAGTCGATATACAGATTTATAATGAGTTATCTTCTAGCGATTTTCATTTGCTATAAATAAACTGTACTTTAAAATAGAATTTCGATTATTTTCTGAATATATAATTATAATTCTGAAATAGTATTTGTAAAAAAGGAAAATACGTATGTATATAGTAACGTTTATTCCCCACTCTCGTGTTTTCTACGTCATTATACCAGCACAAATCATGGGTATGATTATTCTAAATAATATTCGTCAAATGTATATAATATATTATAAAATATATACATAATGCTTGAATTTGAGGGAGGGGAAGCACCTCTACGATTTACTGATGATTTGAAAGCACATTTACCTGCAATTATGTATTAATCGGACTGAATGAATTGTAAATTTATTTTTATCATAAACTTACATCATTTATATGATTTGTCTCTGGGAAATCTCTAAAGTCTCAACTACACGAAATTGGCATTAAATTCTTAGCAAAACTTATCTGTTAATATACATATTGATTGGTAAGATATCGTTGAATATTTATTAGACATTTATTAGAGTCCCGTTTTTAATTTATTTGACTTATAATGTTATAACTTATAACTGTGATTATATGTTATAACTTTGTAATACCAATTTCACAGGTAGTATTACAAATGTAATCACTAAAAACAATACCAGATTATTGTTGTGTGAATTTCATATAATATTATGTAGTATTAATCATAATATGAAATTCTAATATAAATAAATACTTGTATAGATATGAATTATTTATGGCATTACAATTTTTAAAATTGTATTCATTAAAAAGTTCTTCTTAAATAACAATATAATAATATTACGACAACTTTGTATACCGGAATTCTCCCCTACGGATTGACCGTACGTATACCGTATTATGATAGTTAAATAATTTCAGGGAACGCTAATCTTTTTATTTTTTTTTTTTAATCCTAAGAGTCAGGTCATTTTTATAGTTCTTTCTTCCTCTATAATTCCAGTTCGAAAATATCCAGTTTATATGCGCACGAAACGGAGTTGTTCCTTGTTGAAATAACTCAAGTAGATATACCTTAACAAACATATGCGTTTGTTGTTTCTGTCTTGCTTATACACAATGACATAGGAAATGTATGTACCGTATTCTTATTACAATTTATCTATAATTAATATTAGCTATTGCGTGGAGATAAAAAAAAAAATATTTTTAAAATTAGTTATATTCATTAAAAAATGAGTGGTTTAACTATTTATAACTTGTTTAAAAATAAAAATATTAAAATGAACTGCACGTTAGCACATATAGTTTGTGTTCTCCTCTAAAACATTGATAATAGGTAAATTAACACTCATATATTGATTATAAATAAACTACATTGAGAATAGCCAGGATACGTAGATTTGCTATGTTTTTGCGTATATCGTATAAGACCACGTGTGGGTATCGTCCTCGTGTTTTATCCTTATTAGAGCCATTATAACACCTTTAGATAAGTCATAGTTAAATTTATCCTTAGGATATCTTTACTAATACCGTTCTACAATGTCCAGATATCCCTGAAGCTGTTGGTAAAGTTATTGGTAACTTGTCAAACAGTTTTACTACTGAATAAGTATTTTATCCAGAGGATAATCCATGTTTCTATAGATTTTTATCATATTGTGAAGTGATTTTATGAATTATTTTGAGTTTTAACTAGATATTAAGTTTTATTTAACTTGAGTAAATAACTTAATTCATTTTAAAGTTAATCACTTACCTACTTAAAATTTTTAATTTAACCCGAGTTAAAAATTATCATTGACTTACACAGCATTGCAGTTAATGTTATAGATACTTACCTTGATCATTGTCAAATTCATTAGGATTGCCAGTTATTGAAATTGATATCAACCTATGTATTCTTAGTGATATTTCACTAATTTGTACTACCTTTTTTACACCACCTCCAGTTTTATATATTTCTTTCCCTTCTTCAGCATACTCTTTCCTTGCATTCTTTTTCAGGTCATTATACTTATCTATCAATGTCTTTGCAGACCTAAATTCACTAGTTCCATTAGCATTAAATTATTTTTCAATTGTTTGACAGCAATGATCCTTATTTTTCCATGTTTCAGAATCAGTTTCTTTATTCTCCACAATATTTTTGTACTTCTCAACCAAACTTATTAATCTATTAACTTCTTCAGCGGCAAAATATTTTGAACGAGATTTATTTTTATTATTTATTTCAGACATTTTAGATTTTTACTGCGACTTCTACCAAATCAAATTACTAAGCAGTAATATTTAAAACGTTAAATTCGTACAAAAAAAAAATAATAAAAATGTATAATTAATAGTAAGTAATACACAATATTATTTTTATTGTTATCAATTATCAATGTATTTATTATTGATAATACAACAATATCACGGAAAAAATAACAAATTATAAATCTACTTAATTAAAGGTTTACTCATTCATCGGATAACAATTCACAACCCAAACATAATTTGTAGAACACAAATTGTTTATCAATAAGATAAATGTCTTGGATAACGTTATCCAATAGATATAGTTACCAAATACTTTTAACTATAGGTGGTAGAACCGGGCCCCTACTCGTATACAATATACTATGGAATACGGAAAAATGTGTCGAATTTCAAACATTTTTTTTTTTTACCATCCGTCGCGCATTTGCATCGAATAATCCGAAAACGCGCCGTCTGCGCGTGCGAATTTACCGAACGATTACGGTGGGCCGGCGGCGGCAGGCCCATATTTACGCAGCAGCGATGCGCTGAGAATCGTCACCGCCGCAGCGGTATAATAAAAGCATTTCGAATCGATTAATAAAATCTTATCTCGGCAGCAACGTCGCGGTATCTGCGGCGTAGTGCGTCATGGAGAAAAAAAAAACGAGAAACGTATAATTCGAGTATATTATTATTATTATTATTATTATTATTATTATTATTATTATTATTACGAAACACCGCGCATGTGAAACACTACTCGACGTGTGTATGACCGTTCTGATATTGTTAATCGATGGAGATTTTCAAAAGACATAACGCCTGGACGGTCGTTGGTACATATATATATATATAAGGCGAATCCAAAGTATTCGAGTACCGACGGGAATTTATCAATCGTTATATTATATTATTATAACCGCGTGCCAACACAAGACGACCGCACAATCGTTTACACTGCACACCGACTGAGTTATTCCGGGAGATTAATTCCGGCCATGTGAAATCCTATTCCGTACGTCTGATTGCAGAGCTCACTGCACCGTATAATAGTACAATGCCATACCCTGCAGTGTACGAACCGCGTGTCGTAAATATTCGGAAATCGTGTATTCGAAAAACGTCACGTTATCTCTCCGCAACGGTTCGATAATGCGTTCGAAAATCCATACTGAACGATTGATTTCAACAGCGTACCCGAACTCGAATCGAACAGTTAGTTCGTCAAATCCGAACGGAACACCGAACTTTGAAATATTAAATAAGCCATATAAAAAGGTCTTCGACTTTTTTTCGACTAAATTATACACTTTTACAACAAAATAATTCCTGCAAATAAAAACAAGCAAAACATACATGTTTTTTCGATGCCCCACCTCGAATTTAAATTGCTCAAAAGTCGTTCTTCCTAGTTTGAAATTCTACTCGAATTCAAACTTTTTGATAAAATTCGGTTCGGTTCGACTTTCAAACCAGAACCGAATTCTTGAAGTTCACTTGGATTTTTCATACTTCGAACTATTCGACCAACCTCTAGTATATGTATAGGTACATATAAAAGTTTTAAAATGTTATCTCTATTTCAATATCTACCCATTTTTCATAAAAATTATTTATTTATCAAAATATTTTTCTTTTCTTTTTTTTTTATCAATGAGTTCAGAATACAATTTTCTATGAAACTTAAAAGTCAGAAGTACAATATTCGAGGAATTTATATATTGTGTGTAATTGACGAACTCTTAAGATTATGTCAGCGTAGCCATTTTTAAGAGACTATATAAGAAATTTTTAGAAAATAATTCAAGAAAAATGAATAATTGGTCCCATAACTGTATACTTTTTTATTGTGGTTATTTTTTTATACACTCATAAAATGTTATTGAAAATATTATTGTACGTTTGTATTTTGCATTTATAACAGTACTTAGAAACATCGTAGAACGAATGAAAGTGAAATTAAATTATAATGAACAAAATTATCTAGCGTTCTACATAGCCCTTTTTTAATATCCCAATAAACATAAACATTTTGTAATTTTAAACATTTGATGTAACGTTTATAGTCAAATGTTTAATAGTAAACGTTTAATAAACAGTAAACTAATGTAAAATAATTAATGTTTAAAATTTTATACAATATACATAATATATATAATAATAATAATAATACATATATGTAGATTAATATTTTATTGAATATTTAAATATTAAATGTTTGAAAATTAACGTTCAACATAACCTTTATAAAAAAAAAACAATGTTTAATTCAACATTATCGTTTTGTTCATATTTCAATGTTTAGCGTCTATATAGAATAAATTTCATTTTTTCAATAGTTCCAAAACTCGAGACGGCACATAATATAACCGCCGAACTCTCGTCGTCACTGCAGTCCGCGTTCGGTCGCAAAACGACCCGGGTTCCGCTCGTGTCACGTGTATATATGATATACGGACGGTAATATAATATATTATACTAGTTTAAGTACAACAACTGCCGGGTGCAAATCCTTGTAAGTGTAACCTCCTTTTATGCGAGACTATCTGTAAGTTCAACACCTGTTGAGTGTGGACCCTTGAATTTGAAACTCCGATCGACTGTGACACCGTTTAAGTTTAACTTTTACGGAGTACAACACCTCATTAGTAGAATGACTTTTGCAATTCGTATACATCGGATTATGTCATGATTATATGTATTCAAAAGGTATATGTTTTTCGCGTTAACGTCGAACGATAACGGACGGAAGGCGAGCTACGATAACGCGTTTTTCTTTCGGGCTTCGAAAGTTCGGAGAAAAGGCGAAAACGCAGAGAAACGAAAGGCGTAAAAATTTCAAAACGACCGGGAAAACGGTAACGGTACAGTAACACGCGTCGAGCGGCGGCGAGAAAGGGCCGGGGGAATTAAATTTCCGTAAGAGGTTTTTCTCGCGGAAGAAACGGGTGAAATAAGTTGGCGTTTTACATATACTTACATAATACTATATAACGCATTCTGACTACGTGACATCGGCGCGTACATATGCAAATGATATGTATGTACGCAATTAGTTCAATCGGACGACGGTGTTAATTTCTGTAAAAAAATATATATACTTTTATAAAAAAACAAAAAATTTACAAATATAATGTTGTCGTCTGTACACGCGTGTATAATATCGTTTCCGTGTACCGCGCGTGTAACACGCGCGCGTCGGTGATCGGTTGTTTTGCGGGGGCGGCCGTCGTCGTGACACTCGAGCGTCATAAATTTGTCGCGCTCCGGTCCGCGCGCGCGATTAATCGCCGCCGCTAATGAAACGCGAGCGCGGGGGTGGCACGACCTGGACGGCGATCTCGGCGCAAAGTTGATATATTACGTATACGTATATATAAACGGAAAACATATTATTATTGTTATATACAGTATATACGCGTATATATATATATATATATATATATATTATATATATATGGACATAAGTTCAGCGACTGTAGTCGTGAGAAAAGTCATTGGAGTACGTGCAAAAAAAACGGATGTCCGGCAGACGATATGAATAATAGGTATACCTATATATAGCGTACGGTAACGTAGTGAAACGCTCGCGATAATCGTTATTGACGATCAGTGTGATGTTAGATAGGAGTTAACAATGTTCCCAATTGGAGATTACGAAATTTCCCTATAAAAAAGTTAACCTACACATAGATTAAATATACCTATACCATAAACATATTATATGACATATATCAGAAAACATGGTCATATCGTAATTGTTTCCAAAACAATAACACATATCTCAAAAAAGTGATTTTTCAATGGACACATAAATATATCGATGTTGGATATTTCGTCAGGAGTACGTTTGCTCATTTTTACATATATCAAAAATGTTTATACGAGTTATTATTATGCAAAGATAAAAAAAATAATAACATATACTTTTTATAATTAATTCAAAGCTTATATACATTATTAAGAAATATTTTAATATATCAAAATATTATATTTATTTTACAAAATCAACGATGAATTAAAAACATTTTTATTCCTATAATTCAATTTTAAATGAAAATATTAAAATCTTCCCTATCCAATATAAAAGTTTCCTTTTTTTTTTAAATGCATGCTAAAATTTCTCCGTGCGGAGGGAAATTCTCTCTCATCTAATATCACTGTTGACGATACGCGTTGTTGTTATATGTGTAGTTATTATATATAGAGTTTTCGGCGTCTCTGGTGGACATAGAAATGTAGGGAAATAATCGCTCGTAGGTCTGGTCGAATCGACCGCAATGGTGACTAAACGTCACATATTGTACAATATATTTGCTCGGAGATTCTCGCACGAAATATACCGCAATCTCCTCGGTTATAAACACGGTATAGAATTATAACGGGTGCCTATATCGGTATTGGCCGTGATTAGTTTACCGGAAATGTTCCAATCGATTTTCGTACACTTTGAACACTTTTTGCACAATTAACACAAAAATAAAAGCGAATACCAATTGTTTTACTTTTTGGCAAAACCATATTATATATAACCTGCAATGGTGCAAATTATTTCCCGCTATTGACGTTTCGTTTTGTTTTTAAGATATTTTGTTTCCTTATTGTTCCTTTCCTCTTACATAACGCCACACACCCGTTTTTAAGGTGTTTTCATAGGCAATTTTTAATGCAATTAAAAAAAAAAAATAAATATCCGTCAATTTCAAAATACTTAAATTTACTTTTAAAATAGTCCTGTGTCCTTTATGTCTTAATAGTACTATTTATATATATATTTATTATTGTGAGATTGTATGAATATTAAATATTATTGTTTAACATTATTGTAAAGTGGAGGAAGAGACCTTTTTCTAATTTTTATCACCGGTTTTTTTTTTTTTTTTAATTTTCCATCTGTAATATAGTTGTTCAATAAAAAGTTAAGATGTTAAAATTAAAATTTTTAGTCGTTTATAAAAAGTACAATATATATACCTACTAAATATTATCATATTTGTATTGATATAAATATCATTATTGTCTACGATCATTATAGTATGAAACTATGTTTAGACGGACTATTTATGTGGCGTCTACTTAGGATAAAAATTGTTATAAAAAAAAAAAATTCAGCAGATAAAGATATCAATGTAAAATACTTATAGTTTTCTCTTTTAATTATGACTATATTTGTTTAATTGTTGTCATAAAAACGAAATATCTTGAAAAAAAAAAACGAACAAAAGGTTCACATCTAGCGGGAAAGAAAATGTCTCAATTTATCAAACAATTTGTTTCTTTTTTTTGATAGTATTATCCAGAACGGGGAAAAAATTGTGCAACGAGATCATCTGTCGATACAGTGATACGTGAGAACACAATGTGCGATCCGTGTTTGCGCCAGACTATTCGGTTACATGTGCATCTACACCACAATTTTGCCACATAAACGAGCACAAATGCGACCATTATTTTAAACAGATATCGGGACCTAACATACTACAGTTATACATAATATGATTATACCTACTCGTTTAGAGGTTGCTCTGCAGTATAGCGGTGTAACGGCGTAGCATTGAAAGTTATTATTACACTATTATATTATATAGCAGTGAACTTTTCAAAACGTATCCAATCACATTAGACATGGTTTGACACTTGTTGACCTTTCCAACATCAAATTTACAGCTAGTATTTCGAATTAATTTAATCCTTAAATCCTTTAAAATCATCCAACAATGTGTAAGTAAATATTTTGGAGCCCACTTTTTAATAAATTTAGAATGCCAAGTTCTTCATATTACTATATATAGTTATAATGATATACCTAAAACAAAAATCGTTCAACAATAATTTAATATAAATAGACTATAAAAATTTTTGGCCACTTTTTGGAATTTAGCTGTGTATATATAATATATATATATATATATATATAGTATGGTTGGCTCGTTATTGCGACGCGTGAACTAATAAACGCCCGGAATCGGACGATTTGCGACGTTTATAATTCTTTTACGCGCGTCTATTAAACGCCAACGAAATGGCCGGCGAGCGTTTTTACGTATACTATGCATTATTATTTTTTATATATAAAGATAAACGCTATTTCCTGACCTATCCAAGTACTTATATACGTATATTTACTGCCCGAGAGCACATCGGTCCCGGTCGCGGTCGCGGTGGGCGGCATAGCGGTAAATATACGTCCGTTGTCACCACAATATCGTGTGTGTTATATGTATACGTATATTGTACGTCGTAGTGGTACGCGTACGCGTATAGAATACACTATACACGTATACGTCATGATAAACGATAAAAGTCTTTGGCCGTAAATAATTATATACGTTAAGTTGAATTTTCGTTTAAAAACTTTATTCTCAGCCGCTATATACATAATATGTATGTATATAAATATGTATAGGTAGTACTCTGCAGACATATACGGCGATAATAAAATATGATATTTGTAATTGTGGAACGCGCGTTATATACGGTCCAACGAATCGCTGCAGCTGCGATGTACAGAGAGCGTATACATATATGTACGCGTATATATATAAACGAACGATAAATATACCGATAATAATCATTTTAATATATATTTTTCGGTGATGATATACTGAGCACGCCGTATATATATATATATATATATATCTGCGGTATTATACCGTGTGCAGACATTTCTCGTCCGCAGGCCATCGCGCTGAACCGGACGCGTCGAGTTTCGAGCGCCGGAATCGTAGGAATATGTATAAATATATAACGCGCGTGGTCATTATTCGAATAACGAAATAGTATGTGTAGTACGGTCGATGGGCCGCTGCGGCCGAGGTGTAGGCGGTTTGTCGTTAGTGTGTCTCCGCGGTAACGCCATCACACGTAGGTACGCGTTATCTAACCGTTATCGTCCGGACGAAAACCGTACCGGAAAACAATAATAGAGGCGGCCGGTGTACTGTACGAATCACTTAACTCTATCTCCGGCATCTTCTTCACTTACTCCCACCTTCTTCATATCACTCTCCGTCACATCCCCCCCCATCTCTTTTTCGGTCTTCCTCTCTCCCCCTCTTGCCAACAACATGCATTTCCCTTACTACTAATCTTACTGCCTCAGTCTCTTCCCTCCTTAATACATGCCCGAGCCATCTTAATCTATTCTCTCTCATTTTGTCTACTATCGAAGCTACCCCTATATACTATACCTATCCGATATACTCATTCTTTATTTTATCCTCTCTAGTAACTCCACTCGGTGCCGGATCTAGGGGGGGGGGGCGAACCGGGGCACTTGCGCCGGGCGCCATTATGATGGGGTGCAAAATGTAAAAATATTTACACTTTTCGTTCCGCTTTTGGAAGTGGGGTCCCATTGATCACTTAATTTTCAATAAGAATTACCGAATGACCTTTTTTTTTTTTTTTTTCTTATTAAAATTTAAAAAGGGGCGCTACACAATTATTTTTGCCCCGGGTGACAAATAAATTCTCTAGATCCGTCACTGAGACTGTCTCCACTCATCCACTTTTCAACATTCTCATCTCAGGCGACACTCATTCTCTGTTCAATCTTTCTATCTGCTGCCTAACATTCTGTTCCATACATACATCCCGACGCGATAATATATTATTATACTTGCCCATGTCGGATTAATTTTTTTCC
The DNA here is from genome assembly GCA_025469235.1 of Pemphigus obesinymphae. Lineage (NCBI taxonomy): Eukaryota > Metazoa > Arthropoda > Insecta > Hemiptera > Aphididae > Pemphigus > Pemphigus obesinymphae. Next base: position 15,480 of record JAIPRL010002306.1, on the reverse strand, counting down.
ACGCGATATATCGTCGTGTTCCATACGTACACGCATAACGTACATATTTATATATATATATATATACGATTAAAAATAATTGAAATGCCGCTCGTCGAACGCAATTAACGCGACCGCGAGCTTCCGAACAAATATACGCTCGCGATCCGGACGCGATGTACACGATCGGGGCCCGTGCACGTGACGATTAAACGACCCGTAGGCCTTATATATATAAATGCGTATTTGCATAAACGCCAGTACACGTTATTATAATATACGTCACGTGCAGTGTATATATGCGGTCATCGTAATAATTGTCTCGTGTACGGAAGAATGCAGGGCCCGGAAATACGATAGTCTTCGCATATATTCCTTTTGCCGTCGCCAACGTCCTATATTATATTATAGCGGCGGTATTATATCGATTCGCCTTTGGTGTTTCCTCAGATTAGCCGCTCGCGTATGCCCATATACGATTTTTCTAACGAATGTGTATTCACCACATATATATGTATAGCTGGTAGTATACCCAGGTATAATAATATGTACACGCGTATACCCAACTATTAATACCAACTATAACCGCGACATGTCCCGGTATACATACACATGTATATACACGCGTATATATATTTAAGTACAAAGACGATGCCGCGTGTGCTTCTGCAGTATAGTATATAATATATAATATATATCTACACGATTATAATATTATTATTTCGTGTATACATACGGACGTCGCGTTGTCGTATATTATACGGATTATTATTATTATTATATTATGTACGCGGACGTTACGCGAGTGTACGGCAAAAATCCGACACCAAACTGACACAACGAGGTCTCTATTCAATGGTCCCGCGAACATGCTGTATATATATATATATATATATATACGTAATAGAAATACTCATCGGCGTTGACGGGCCGCCGCTTATACCGTTTTTGTTTTCATGTGTACCTTCCGTATACGTTTTAATTAAAATAATATACTATATATTATTATTTACCTTTCAAATGGCCGCGTCGCAATGCGTAATCCATATCGCGAAACGTCATCTCGAAAATGTCGACTTAGGTCCGAAACGAGTTTGTCCTTATATTACTTTGTTGCACACAATGCACAAAATGCGACACTGCACAATCTTGGGATCTTTTTGGATTTTCGTTTGTATATATAAATATAGGTAGGTACTTATAATAATATGCCGTTCTGCAGTAAACATATCATATTATACTTTGCAGACGTGCGTTTTGCTAGCCCCCCCCCCCATTCGAAATTTGTAAAAAAAACTATGCGAACATTTAGCACGCAATTCGCATGAATTTGCATGACTGTTTTGGAAACTTGCACGCCACTCCTTCGCCCGAAATTTCTATTTTAAGGGGGTGGGGCTGGCAAAACGTTTCGCCAACCCCCCAACCCCCCCATGGTAAAAATAAACATTTTTTGAATTTTTCTTTTGCGAATATTTAGCACGCAATTCGCATGAATTCGCAGTCGAGACGATGATCGATTCCGCGCGCGGAGACTTTAACGCCCGTTTCCTATTTTAACGCTCTGGGATTTACGTACGGCGATGGATTTATTATAAAATATGTCATACACGTTTGTATATTAGACACACTATTATACACTGCATATTATAATAGTATTTCAAAATGAAATATGACTGAAGTATATATACGCGTTTGTCGCTGGTAGCATATATGATAATAAATATTGTACAGCGATGATGCGATTATTTAAAATACAGTTGTCCTGCATAAAATCGTGTTTTATATAATATGCACCATATAACTGCGCGGTATATATATTGGACAGCTCGTGGTAAATGCCAACAGTCATTATATAGGCGTGCCATGAAATTCACTGTTTAGGTATATAATATTATATGTATATATTGTATTTACGCTATCGTATACGATGCCTATACTGGCTGCACTAACATGGTAACATATATTACGTCGGTCCGATATGATTGCAATTGTGTTGGCGTGTGTGTGTTTTTTTTATTACATTAAAAATTATGGAAATTAAAAAAAACGTTCAAATAAGATATTGTTTATCGTATTATAACGGGCTGAAAACCACGTTCCGATTTTCCGGTCCGGCCCAACGCTTGTACTTTATTATATATTGCTGTATAATATATAATTGCTAGCTATATATCATACGTAATAATAATTGTGAGTTATATGTTACATAAGCATATAATACGTATATATAGTTTATTCGTGTATTTAATAATTATGTATGTACAAGTATGCGACTGAATATATAGTCGAGACCTAACGACAGACATTCCTATTATATAAATAGATTTAAATAATATGTTATAATATTATTACATTAAAATAAAATAAAAATAGTTTACAGAATTAAAAAAAAAAAAAAATCAAATTATAATATAGAATACCGATATATATATATATATATATATATATATATATATATGTGCCATATAGTAAACGTGAGACTTGCAATGATGTGTGAAACAGAATGTTGGACGGTAGATATAGGAAAATAAAACAGAGGATGAGTGTAGCAAATGTGAGAATGTTACGGTGGACGAGTAAAGTGACTATAGAGAGGACAAATTAAAGAATGAGTATATAAGAGGTAGTATAGGAGTACCTTCGATAGTTGATAGAGTTAGGGAGAATCGATTAAGATGGTTTGGGCACGTATACTCGTTTTAGGATCTTCCTGAAAGCGTTTGTATCATTCATAAACTCGTGGTTGTAACACGGTATCGTCGCCAAAGGCCTTCTTTAAAATGTTGAACTTAATTCCGTTTTTAACACAAAATTTCACACAAATCTCTGATTCAACATTTTGCCACACAAAAAAACGCCAAACATATTAATTTACGGCAAACACAAACTAAACATCGAAGATATCTGATAGTTGACATGCACGTTACTGGCAGTGCAATAAATACGCAAAAAAAGACTTGACTTGATAATCAAGTTATAGCACACACAATTTAAACATTTTCGTTACTTTTTGATCGCACCTCGTATTATAGATGAAAGAGACTGAAGCAGTAAGATTAGTAAAGGAAATATATTTTCACGATAAGAGGGAGAAAGGAAGACTGAGAAATAGATGAGTAATATGATTAAGAGGAAAGTGGAGATAAGTAAAGCAGTTGCGGGACTTAGAGTTAAATGGAAGTGTAGGATTAGAGTGGCGTCTTCAAATAGTTAGGAGAGAAGGTAAAAGAGAAGAAGAATAAGACCGATATTTATCCAGTCATTCACACTATATATGCGTTGAAAGTATAAGCGTTGTGTGTGTTTGTTTATAGCTACAATGTATCAGATGAAGATACGCAACTATGTTAACGGTGATTATTGTTTGGGTCGTATTCAATATTATGACTGCAGGATTGCTGATATAACTGTAACAAAAATCGTAAATTCGTAAATTTATACCAGAAGAACAGCGATATCTTAGAATACGTAAAGAAGAATATATATGTAAAATATAGATAGACATTTCTTGCAGGTTCACCCAATCACGACGAGGATCTGTGCAAGTATCGTAATTGATATACCTACTTGAATTTCTCATGACTGCAGCGTACTTCTTCAATTTCCATATTCTCACGACCTGAATCCTAAAATAATATATTACATGTATCGTTGAAATTACGAATTGTAGAATAGAGAAGATTTGGAAGGAGTCGGAACATAATTACGATGCTTTTCAACTGAATACTTTATACGCGTAAAATATATAAATATACGCACTAATGGCCGTTGCCCATTTGCACGTATCGAAATGTATTTTCAGTTTACTCTAGCTAAAATACTGTGAATTCGCTCTATTCGCGACATTAGAATAATCCATTTGTCCGGGCGTTTATTGAACAGCTCTGCCATATCGTGCGCGTATATTTCATTTTGTTATCCGGTTTGCTTTGACAGCTTGAAAGACCGAAAAATATATATCGTCTCTGGAGTTTCGTATTCCGGCGTACTTACCGTACGTGTATACCGTAATTGTTTATTGTATTGGTCACACAAAGCGAATTTTCGAACGAATCTGGGCAAACGACGATGTCCTTCGTGTAGCGAGTTCGGGTCGTTTGAACGCGACATAATGGTTAGGTGCGTATATAATGGACTCGTGTGACGCGCGTCTATAATATATTATCATTATTACCGCAGGGAAGCGCGCGCTCATGATCGTCACCACGTGCAATACTGGACGGCGGGCGTGCCCTCCGCGACCCGACCACCCAAGTCCGGTATACACAAAAAATCGCCGCGAATAATAATAATTTAATCGATACGGAGAATGTTTATTATACGTACCCTATAAACGCACGATGCACGTGTATAATGTTTCATTAAACCAAATGTTCGATGTTATAATATTGTTATAGCCGTTACGGTACCTATACGGTTGTTTAATTGTCAGTCGCCGCGTACATGCGCGTATATACGACGTTTGCACAAATAATATATATTATTATATGTAGTAATACATGCTAAGTATATTGTAATATACGCTACGTACGTCGAATTTAAAACGATTTCAACGTCGGGCGACCGCGATGCGTATATTATAATATGTGCATAACAATATTTTATACCTGTACTATATATAATATGTAAAGGAAAGGCAATATATACGATAATGTGTACGTTACACGGACAGGACCTCTTATGTAGTATCCGCTTGTATACACATCATATACGAGTATACAATAATAATATGGCCATTAGAGTATACGATTTGTCGTGCGGCATCGTTAGGCCGTGTATATAATAATAATTATTACGTTATTGTAGGTCGTCATGCGTATAATAGGTCGATACACCAGCCCTCTCGTATACGTCGTTTTATCCGACGCACTTGGACTGTATAATATATTTTCATTTTTTTTTCCCCGCCATTCGTATGTATCGCTATAAAAATTTTACCTCCATGGATCTACACTATATGTGTGCTGTTTTCCCCTGGGCTTTGTCACCCATGGGGGGTTGGATCTTATATCTACTATCCCAGGCCTTTGCTTGTGCGACGAATTTTACGGCTTGCGTTTTTATTCATTTAGTTTTTGTTCTTTGGAGTCCCTGCGATTGGTCGAGGGAGTGGAGCCCTGATTTTTGGAACACTGCTTGCGGTCAGTGATTTTGCTTGCCAGCCGATGGTTTCTTTTATCGTTTGCGCTCTAGATTAGTTTAGCAGGATTTCACTTTTACCGTAGGCCAATGGTTTGAACTGCCTCTATTTGTTGCCACGCTGTTCCGGCGTATGTCAAGATCGGATTAATATCGTTAATATTTTGAGCATCTGGATTTACCCGGAAATCGGGCTTTTTTCTGTTTAAGATGGGATATAGAGTGCCCCGTACTTGTGTTGCTCTTTTAACGATGTTTTTTACATGCGCGTTGAAATGTATTTTGCGACCAATGGTTACGCCCAGATATTTTGCCTCTGTTGACCATTTTATTTTAGTGTCACATATTTGGAGTTTTGGAACTTTATCAATCTTTTTTCTGTAAAAAAGGACCGCGATTGATGTTTCTTCGTTTTTCTTCCGTCTCGGGCGGACGTCAAATCAAATTCGTTTATTTCATCGTAATACGCTGGTACGCGCGCAACGACTTAGTATATATATATTATAATATATCGTAATAGATGGCGTGGTAGTTTTACTGCAGCTGTATTCGGTATGATGTCGTTAAAAACGCCATTCGAGTCGGTAAATAGACGTTATATCAGTACATATCGTACATGCCTATATATATTATAGTTTCAGCCGGTAAATCTATCGGTGAACCGACCGAGAACGATCGTACGAGAACCTACCCACGACCGAATTTAACGGCCGATGTTTTAATTGTTTCCGTTGGTTATTATGTATGTGTTGTATTTCATGTGCGTTTAACGCGGTCGGTAATAATAGAGTAATAAAAATCGTGTATACACTGCAATTTGCAGGATGCGTGTGCCGGAGAGAACGCGAACAGCCCGCGTATGGTGCCGTGTCGTATGTCGGTTCGATAGAGCATTAATATAATATTCAAATTGGCAGGTCACTTTATGCGTTTAACCCTAAAAGTGTGCGCGGGCAGTATGCATCGTAAAGTATAATGTTAAAAAAAAAAACTCGAAAATATCTCTGTATAGGTCACGTGTGTATACACGCTGTATTATAGTCGGTGTGAGTTTAAGTGCGGTTTTTTTTTTTTTTTTTTTTTCATTTAATTTTTACCAAACCTCATATCTATTAGTCATCGGTGTTTACGAAAACAACGCTGTTGTATATTATTATCTTTGGCTATATTATATTTGTTCGTAACAGTCTAAATTAATTTCGTACACCATATTACTCTCAGTATAATAATTTGCCTATAAACACATACTTAAACACACAACGAATAGCTGCGGTGTATTCGCTGTAACCTGATTTAGGTGTATATATATGTGTGTGTGTGTGTGTGTGTGTGTGTGGTGTGGTGTGGTGTGGTTCGGTCAAAAACGTTCGATGTTTTCCATACTTAAAGCCAGCAAATTGAAATATAATATATAAGTGCATATCCGTCAGATTATCATAGACATCAATGTGTACAAAATATTATACATTCGTTATGTTTATTTACGACGGATATTGTGAGTATTGTATACTGCAAAAAAAAAAAAAAAAAACGTGCTATAAAGTGGACACATAAATGTTATTTATAACTCGTGCGGATTTACATCTTAATGGAAAATGTAAATATAAATATTATGCGTATGGTAAACGCCTAAAATACGCACCGTCTAACAATATTATAAATAAGTGCATTCGTCCGATGCGCTCTGGTCTTGGACGCCCGAGGCCTTTGAGCATATCGATTTATAGATTTCGTATAATATATATTCATGGATTCTTTTTTTTTTTTACGCTAGAGGTGACTCGTGGAAATACGCGTTTTCAACCGAATTTATGTGCACGAAGTATATACGCTTTTTAACTTCCAACGCCACCGCGTGATGTCGTTGTATAGCCCATTTCTTGAAACACGAAATACGCATAAAATCTCGCAATCCGTATACAGATCGCGAGCGTTTAAATTACCGGGGAAAATAACGTGGTCAGAAAGTGCATTCTAAAGATTTATAATAGATGTAATGGCTAAACTATATAGGTATACCCAATGTCCCACTACCCATGCTTTTTGATTTAAATTTCACATTACGACGGCTATTTTCTTGTATAAATATTTGAAATCGAAAAAAAATTATTTAATTAAAATACGAAAACGATTTTGATGATTTATATTTTTCACCACGCTCTCGCGCGTAAGAATGCATATATATATATTATATATATAGGAATAGGAAAAGTTAACATTTAAAAATCAAATGATATCTTATTAAAATCTCTGACTGACAACGGTTTAAAGTTTTTAGGAAATGCAATATCTGCATGGCATGATTCGTGGGAGCGGTACATCTTTTCCTGACAACAACTTTTTAATAATTTTTTATTGCTGTTTGAAAAATAATATTTACATGTCAATTTGTAAAAAAAAAAAAAAAAATAATAATAATAATACTTATAGGAGTTTTTATTATTTTTAAGGATATATTTAGAAAAAAATTCTCACGATTTAGAAATGTTCAAATATATTTCAGAAGTAATTAGAAATTGTCCTCTTCTAGTAACATATTTTTACTGTCAATTATTAATAAATAATTATTGAAAACGAGACAAAACGTATTTTGAGAGATGCACGTTTCTGAGAAAACGAGTGATTTTAGAAATCAATGACCTCTATACAGATTTAAACAACGTAAAATAATCTACATTTGTACATAGTTTCCAAGTTTTTTTAAAGGTTGTGTTATGCTAAAATAATCATTTTTTCTAAAAACGTGCATCTCCTGAAGCATGTTTCACTTGTAGAAAACATAGCGGTGTGGTGTTCTCTTAATAAAGCTTACAACTTTATCCATCGATATCCCTGGAAAATGGGCTTAGTCGTTGCATTGATACAACGTTATATACAGCTACATACGCGCAACTAGAGGAGGGATTTTGAAGCTATGCCCAACAAAAATTATCCATAACCCCCCAAATATAATTGATATTGACCTTTTTTTTTCCTTATTTACGTTTTTTTTAGACAATATTATAGGTAAAGCACCCTCCCCCGCCAAGATTTTAGAGCTAGTTTTACCACAATCTACCTAAGTATGAGTTATTCAAGAGATAAGAAAAAATAGACAATTATTTGTTTTTCAATGTCAATATAATACACTTATTCGTCGAATAAAGTTATTCGGTATTATTTGCTCTGATTACAATTGTATTCGATAAATAATTGCTTATTAGGGGCCATTCAAGTATTACGTAAGCATCTAGGTGGATGGGGGAGGTGTCAGAACCATGCAGACAACAGCAAATTGAATATGAGATTTAAACAGGGATTTGATATTTTTTAGGATTAGTGACTAAAAAAAAGTCATTATTCTTAAACTTAGAGGAGGTTATGCAAATTGTGCTTTTATAATTAAGAACGGGATGTGTGCCGTTTACTGACAAAGGGTAAGAAATAGTCTAAAATATTTCAAAACTGCAATGGCCGCTCCTAATATTTTCTTATCAGCGAAACGCATAGTTAGATGATTGAAAAACCAGGTCCAAGACAAAGTTTTGAATAAAAAAACATTTTGTCTGTTTGATGGACGAGACACTACGCCGGAGTTAGGAATCGTGTAGGAAGTTACGGACAGGCGTGTGCGCGGGTTTTCCTGGCGCTTATTGAAACCTATTTCAATTTATTCTGTAAACTACAACACTATACGTTCGTAAGATACAGTAAATTTCTCCGTTTGGAATATTTAAATATCGCCGTAACGTGAAATTCATAAATCCGCCAAAGAGTCGGGCCAGGAGAGTACTGCAGTGACGGCATATTTATACACACATATTTTCCGATAAACTGTTACGGCGTTTCGCTATATACGTCCGTTTTGTACGGGACATATTATTATTGTCGTCGTATCAGCGTTTATAAGGTGTATGTATAATGTCCATTATAATAAATGGAAATTAATTCCATTCATCGGCCGGAGACGTTACAATATAATGTGTATATACCTGTACCTAAATAATATACATATTATAAACATGTCGATTGCGCGCACGAACGGGAGAAAAACGCACGCGGAGAACGGTCGTATTATGCACGGTGTATAACATACGCATATAGAGATATTTATGGGTTATGATTGGTAAAAAAGAAAAACGTATTCATCGTACAAAATATCGTCTGACGGTCCGTATAAATAGTAATATGCTCGTATAATATCGGATTACAGTTATATTGGCGGACGGTGAAAAGCGACGTTTTATATAGGGGAAAACGCGACGGCGAATGCGGCTTTTATATAATATTATTGGGTATATTTTTCTCTATTTTTTTAGTTTTTTTTTTTTTTTTCACCCCATTCGCCTTGTCGTCGTCTCGTTTGTCAGGCACTATTACTTTACGTCGGTCGTCGTGTATACCCGTACTCGGTAGCACAGCTAAAATACAATGTACATTATGCACACCCATATATATATATGTATTTATATAATGTTTGTGCCCCGTTCGGTTCTCACAATATAATATTGTCGTCTTGTGTTTTAGCACACGTTGACCGGACACTGTGCCAAAGTGATGGCCGCCAAGTTCATGGGCGAACCCAGCAAAGTGGTGACCGGCAGCCACGACCGCACGCTGAAGATATACGATCTACGCATCAGGGCATGTGAGTGTTACGGTTATACTACGCGTGTACATATCGTATTTTATCGCTGACGTTCGTTTTGCAAACGCCGCGTACGTAGTGCGATGTTTAATGCACAAAAGACGGCCCGGGATATATATATATATATATTTATATACACGAGTATATATATATATTTGTATACGCTCTTGTACTTGGTGCCCGTATAATATAAATGGCGCCCAACAGCCTACTCACGTCACGAGCGTGTCAAACCGGGCGTATTATATTAAAACTATGTGTATATATATATGTATATTGTGCAATATGTATACAATATATAAATATATATATATATATATATATATAGATTTTTATGTAGATTTACTATAGCCGATACTTGAAAAGACCGTGGGTAAAACCATACGTTTTCTCCGATACCATAGGATATTTTGGAAATCCATGTATTTTGGGCAATTTTCCATGTGCGGGGAGGATGGTCCTAAGATATTTAGGGATCTTCGCTCGATTGGAGAACGAGCAAACTCTACATTGTCCCGCTTCTAGAGGCAATAGTTAACTTTTACAAAAACATTTAACTCTAAGGTAAATTTCACCTTTTTTTAAATTACTCGGTTGATATATGGACAAAAGATATAAAAATAGCCCCGTGTCAGTACTTTTTTTTTATTACAGTTGTGTAACCCGATTTTTTTCTCCTTTATTTGAGATGATGATTTGGTGATTTAATTTTGATTGTTTTATGTAAGTATGCATACAATTAGTTGTTAGTCTCTTATTTTGGATGTACAGTGTTCTCTTAATTGTGACATACCACTTTTTTCGCTGAGTAAATTAAATCTCCCAAGATGCTCGCTTCTTAGGTACTGAGTAGTTTTCAAAAATGTATTTTAAAAGTTCATAAATACCAAATTAAAGACCAAGACTTCACTTAAATTTAACATGGGTGATTATTGATAAAATATTTTTAGGCAAAGTTATACGCCCTTGGTTAATTTTGTAAAATTTAATTTCCTATTACTCTAATTACGTAAAAGTAACCTTTGATAAAATTTAGACAAATTTGTGGTTTTGAATTACATATAGGTACATTTTTGAACTAAAATTGCTCAGTATCTCTGAAAGTGTATTTTCTGAAACATATTTATATATAAAAAAAAAAAAGAATTAGTAATAATAAATTTAGTAAACTAAGATTTTTAAGTTGTGGATTTGTCCAGCTATGGAGGATACCCCCTCAAATGTTGCCACTGGAAATTACATATAATTGATATTCAATCTATCAGAACCCATGTATTTGCATTATATTTAATCGGAAGAATTATATAATAGGGCAGTCGAAAACAGTTTTTGATAGCTACGATAAGCATATCTACCAAATTATTAGATCGGTTTAGTAACTATGGGCAACTTGCATGTCTACCTGAGATCAGACTCCACCATCGAGACAAATCTCGTTGAATAACCCATTTTCTTTCCGGGAGTAGAACAGGGAATCTCGTGTGATGACATTTTGAGTTTTTTTTATAAAATGTTTTCAGTTATTAAGTTGTTTTTTTTGTGTATAGGTATCTACCTAATTCAAAAGTTGTTTATTTAGATTTTTATAATATACATTACGTATATTTGGTGTCTGTATAGAGATAATACTAAATTTAGATGTTTTTTCATTGTGCATAGTCAGAATTTTGTGGAAGCGAGTAATGGGGTTGAAAAAATTACTTTTCTCCCTATTAAAAATACCACATTACATCTAAGAGTAAAATAAATTAAAATAGTCCAGATAAGTTAGTCTATCATTCGTTCACTACTCAGTCACACTATTCTTAGTTTAATTATTATTTTAAATTAGTAAACAAAAACATATCATATTACATTCAGACGACGATTATAAGTAAAGTTTCTTGCTATGCTGAGGATCTAAAATCTAAAATTACTATACATTATATTATTAAATATAATTCACTAATAATTCATCATTGTATTTATTAATTGTTGTATTAATATTTTTATTACTTTAAACATATTTTTTTTATTATTAATAAATAGTTACATAATTGAACTACAGATTTATAAAATATAATAATCGATTAAATCTATATCATAAGGTGTGTATTAAACGTTAAATGTATAAACTCCGGACTTAAATTATAAATGAATATATATATTTTGTACTGTTGTATATTTGGCCTGTATATATATATTATATATATACCTATGTTATTTATTATATAATATCTATATACTGTATAGTGTATATATATGCACATGTGTGCATATACGCACGCCTGTATATGCTTATGTCGCACTTTTATAATTTATATCGATTATAAAAACCAAAATTTTCTTTGTGAT
>JAIPRL010002305.1:0-62268 GCA_025469235.1 Pemphigus obesinymphae | reverse complement strand
TCGCAATATTGACGAAAATTGCGGTTTAGATTTGGGCATTTTTACTGTAAGCACTAAGCACACTCACGAATGTCGAACAGGTACTAAACGACAATGCCGAATAGTTTACAGATACCTACTTAATCTGAAAATTTGTGACTGACATGCCACAAATAACTACTCTACTAATTGCCTTATCTTATCGAATCCTGACCAAATCAAACGCTGTAATTACACCCTTATACAGCTTGTGTAAAATATGATTTTATAAAATATAAATTTTTCGTATATACAGCATGTGCAAAATAAAAAATATGTGTGTATAAACATGTTAATTGACGGAATTTGATAAAAAAAATATCGGAAAATGCACTAAAAAAGGAAAATATGACCTAAAAAGGCAAAAAAATGCAAAATAAAAGTTTCGTTAATGACTTTGTTGTCACATGATTCAAATTTTGTGCTTAGAAAGCTATGTTTTACAATGAGCTAAAAAAAAATGCACTTTCCTACAAATTCACAGCCCTAATCATAATATACGCGACAATATAACGTGTAATATACGTAAAAAAAATAATGCCCAACGGTTAATAAATAATACTATAGTATACAATAATTATATATTATATTTTTGGTTTTCAGACGGCGTTACACTGGGCAGCGAAACACGGGAACATGGACCTGGTAAAAATGTTGGCTGGAACGTATAGCGCCAACGTTAACGCTCAAACGGTAAGCCAAACTCGTAACATTAAATAAATATATTATTATTATATAATGACCAGTATATAATAATAATAATAAAAATAGTATACGAGTAACTTAAGTCGTTTTCGCTATAAGTTGAATTCAGACCTCGAGGGAACAATAACAATTAAATGTCGAGAACGCACTTCGTATTAATCTGTTCTCGACGGTTTTTAACAACAAATCATATATATATATAGTAAACCATGAACATAGTACCAGAATTAATAATGATTTAAATGTATATAAATATATTCGTTAGATAATAGATAAATACGCAGACTATTGAGTCGGTCTCCATACCGACTATACCGACTACGGTATATACGATTCCGTAAAATTTTAAATGGAATGTTGACATATCATTCGTTTACTTATATAGATTTTTTTTTCTAGAAAAATGTGTTAATATTGATTGTCATTTAGTTATAGATAAGCAAGATGTGTCAAGTGATGCAAAATAATCTCACAGTTCATCTACTTATATCTACTAATTATAATATTAAAAGTGCCTATTCAAATTAAGTAACACTTACCCATTCTATCTACCAATATTTTGTTCGCTCTCAGTTAAAACCAACAAAGTCTTATTCAGACTTTAGAATATATAATATTTAATAGAATATATAACGACTCAATGAAAGTGTGATATTTTAATCGCATTAATTATTATTGTTGTGTTACAATTAAAAATTGTTAAATTAATTACATAACTGCTAGATAATAAAATATTGATAGATAGCATACCGGGATATTTATCAGGTAAATTTACTCAATTTCCTTTTATAACTTAATAATGATAATTTATGAAAATACATATTTCTAAATAATAGAAAAATACGCACATTCCTAGCACAATCCAATGATATGACAACATTGCATTTCAAATTATACGGAATTATGTTCAGCCAATTTTAATAAAGCAATTGAGTGAATTTTGAATTTATAGAGATAAATCAAAACTACTATAAAGTTTAAATTATAAAATGTTCAAAGCCGGAACCAACAGTAGGTGTTTCCATTTAAAAAAATTACATTTATACCACGCTAGATATTGTTCCACACTGTAATGATTACGATTTTAAAAATTCTTAAAATATGTATTTTAATAAACAAATCCTATTACTACCCTGTCCCTCTTAATTTTATTTAAATCCTAGGTCTTCATTAATTTTTTCGTAATAATATAAATTCAGGATTAATATAGGTATACACAATATTCATTCCACATTTATCGATTACGAAGAATGTCTATCCAAAATTATGTTACCTATTCAAAATGTGTTACATATGTGGTGAAAAATTTAAATATTTCTGAAACCTTAGTATCTGCGGTACTGTATCTATAATAGCAGGGCTGTTCCGAGGAAAAATTTTTGTGGGGGTGAAAATGTGAAAAAAATAATATAATACTTACCTCAAAACATATAATAATCAAAAAAAACAAACTTTTTTTTCCATTTTGCTCGACTAAAATCCTAATAATTTATAACTTTCCGATCTAAAATTCCGAAAAATACTTCATTCAAAACGTGAATAAGCAAAATAAGGTCATCGACTTTTTCTACCATTTGCCGACTGAAATTAATTTTTTCGACTGCTTTCCGAAGTTTGGGGGGGTGAAACTCGCCCCTCCAAAAAAAACTCCTCGGAACAAGGGCCCTAATTAGTAGTATACGATATACTTTTGCAAATCGTCCAAATTCCTGAACTCTCATACATACCTATCTACATATATATATATATATATAGGTACAAACTACCAAGGTATACCTACAGTTCATGGCCCGAGGTCCAAAACAATTAGCGGAACATTCCGACCGAATGGACTCCCTACACACTAATTTGTACATATTTTATATCTTTTTTTTAAAAAAAATGCGTCGAACAGATAACTATGTACCGATAATATAATATAATAATGATTTTTAATAAATTATTCATTACCATGGTGGTGTACGCCGTATACAATGTGTATAAATAATAATAATATGTAAAAATTTTTTCTGGTAATAACAATAATTATATATGGATTCGGTTTAATTATAATTTAGTTCGCGCGCACGCTGAACTCGTGGTCGCCGTACGTATCCAGTTTTCCATACATTATTTTTATTATTATTATTATTTTTATTTTTATTTTTTTTTTTTTGTGTTATTTTCATCGTAACTCGTAGATATAGTCTTTTTTCTCCGATCGATTTTTTTATGTATAATTTTTTTATTTCTTTTTCCTCCCCCCGAGAAACGGTTTATTAAATCTCGGCAAGACCACGACGCCACCGAGGGCCCCCGGGGACTAAACACTGCTCCGACTCTAAGGCTGCAATATAATATATATTTTTTTATACCTAGGTATATACTATATAATATATATATATTATATGTATATATATATATATATATATATAGGTATTATATGGTGTTTTTCAAGGAATATCGATTCATTGTCCAGATTACGCGACTGCGATAATATCTAAGCGACGGCTACCGCACGTTAGCTAGTTTCGTCGATTTTTAACGTGTAACACGAGAAGGGAGAAAATTTTTATTATTTGAAAAGAAAATACTGCAGTATAACATTTATATTGAGGTTATAAACTTTAAAATTTTGCTTTTTCTACACAATATGTCGATTCAATTGAATTAATGTTTCAAATATAACATAATATAAATATAGATATCTACAACATATAAATAAAATATATTATATTAAGTATTAAGTAAAATTTACCTAAAGTTATTATAATATTAAAAATTGTGGTTTACACGTTCCCCATGTACCCATGTACGGTCAAATTATAAAATTAAGTTTCATATAAGTACATATATTGTATGAAACAAATTTCAATGCAACGTATTTTTCAGTGTTTTTTATTTTTTTTCAATTTTTAGTCATTGATCATTCAAACTTTTGCTGGCTCGGTTTTCCATTTCGAATTTCACGAAAAAATATGACCGTAATAATGTCCCTATATATGACTTATTCAACTCCGTAAATATTATTTTATGCAGTAAAAAGAATGGATTATATATGTCTTTCTGACATTTTCTGTCCCGAAAATTTGCGTAAAAAATCGATAATCTCCTTTGTATATACATTGTTAATGCGCTCTCGGATTCGATTTAATTGCAGACAATTCACAAAATATGTTTTATGCTTGCGTATATTGTAAAATAGTAGCGAGTTTATTATACGAAAATCTATTAATTACCTGTTTAAAGTATAAATTAAAATGGATTTGCTATCAACCAACTCTTAACTTGAATACTCCTATACTCAATTTCTTCTGCACGAAAACAGTTATTTTTTCGTTTAGATTAATAGTTTTCTGTTATTCTTAAAAAACTATTTAGAAAATAAAAAAATGCCTTCTTTAAAGTCCCAACTAGAACATATTTGCTAACAGAAAACTCTTTACCACAAAACTCCTAATTAACTCATTCTACCCAAAATAAATGTATTCAAACCAAAAATTTGAATAAATTAAAAAATATATCATTGTAAAACCAATACATATTCCTCAATGTGTTCAGAATCTAAAATGACTAATAATAAGTAGTATAAGAAAATTGCATAGTATATATATATATATATAAATCATTTACGTCGCATTTTATTCATACAACATGAACCATAACCATCAAGCACGTATCCGGGGAGATTGGTGGGGTCTAAAATCACTTTTTACGATTATGGGATAGGTTCCTTTTTTAAATACTATAAAAAACCAAATACTTTTTATATATTATAATGTTTCCGTAAACGGTCTTGCAAAAATGGATTCCTCAAAATTAAATCCTAAATATATACAAGAATACGTGCCTGATAACCACGTATATTTAGCAAATTATCGAATTTCAAATATTTCAGTATTGTCGAAACTCAAAAACGAAATAACAGAGATTTCTTTATACGACCTGTGTGACTCTATAAAATGAATTCGAATGCGTGCCGGTTGAAAAGTTAAGTGCTCTCTTTTATATAATAGGTATATAATCGAATGCCGTAAAAAGTTCAACATTATACCGCGGAGTTCCAATTCGATTTCGAAAGTTTTTCACCCCTTTTTCTCGATCTGAACAATAACCTGACTCCCGACTTATAAATTGAATGTTTATTATTTATTCACGCATTTATTTTTATTTTTATTTTATTTTTTACATGGATCCTTGCACAACAAATGGAACAAATTAGAACGGAGTAAGTATTATAAAACTAATTTTCAACAGTGAAAAAAGGGTTTGGCAATTAAACAATAAGCGACTGAGAAGCGTGACGAACCGCATAATATCGGAAGAAAAAACAGGAGAGAATTTAAAATCCCATATATGTGTATATATATATATATACATACATACCCTTTTTGTGCAAACCCCTTGACACTGTTGTCATTTTTATATTTTATTATATAAGTATGTGTGTGTATGTTCGTTTCATTCAACTTCCATATATATTATAATACAATAATAATACTCCAGCCGACAACATCTGTTCGAAATTTTAATTGTCCTCCAGGACGTTTACGAAATGGTTTAAAAATCAAAAAGGGTGACAAAGTGTAGCACTCTCGCGACAATCCTCCACCCCTGCAATACGATATCCAATATATATTAACATAAAGGATATTATTGTTATTGAATATGTTCGCACCCCATCCAAGGCTATATGCACTTACTTATATATAATTATATTTCCGATATTCTGCCGGACTGACAAACGTAAATCCTATATACACGATTTTCGTATTTTAACCCAAACAATTATAATATATGTATATAAGAAGACTCTAAGTTTAAGAGTAGAAATGACAAAAACAGCGGACCTTAATAATATATATGTATAATATTATATAGACAACAAGATCTTCTAACGTTTTCCCTCTCAAAATTTAATTTTCATTTCCATCGAAAGTATTTCTATACACGAGTCTCAATTTATCATTTTCCGGGTGTCATCATGAAGAGGTGGTTCTTAAATTTGTTTTCCGTAATTACTTGTTATATATTTCATTTTTAAGAAGAAAAATATATTTAAACAAAATTCACGATTTTCTCTTCAATGCATACATAAATTTCACAAATAGTTTAATCGTAAATAACGATAAAACGAGTATTGATGCCGATGCGCGGTCTCTGATTACGAAAACACACTAATTGTGAATAGATATCCCCCAAGGCCCTTTACTTAGTTATACGTAAATACATTTATGTATTTACTATTATTTGTTATTTTTAAGTAGATATTGAAATAATATATTTTAATGGGGTTAAAGCCACGAGACTTACTTCTTCCATATAGATGCACCACTGAATTAAATAAAATGAATAATAGTGTAATGTAAATACCTATTAAATACCGTTTGAACCAGCTGAAACGATAAGCCAGGTAAAAATGGTTTTTGATGAGAATGAAAACTTTTTTTAATCTTAGAGGAAATATTGCGATTGTTGGTGAGAACGAAAATCTTTTCTTTGTTATTGGCGGAAACTATTAACTCCCATAACGAAGATACAATTGACGTTTGTATAGATAATAAAATGCCGCTTTAAATTTCAAAAACCGTTTCGGAGAAAGGATTTTCAACGGCACTGCGATGCAGTTTCGTCGTCGACTTTCGCCCCTTCGGCAATGGCGCCGCTGCTGTGCAGTTACCGTACGGGAGTTTATGGGACAGCCTAAGCGCATTTATAAATATCTACTTGTTTCCTGCGGAAAAGAATTTCCACAACTTTCCAATGTCATGAGATGATGACGACGACGACCAGTCGTTTACAATTGCCGATAATTATTATTTTATTTACCTACTATAAATAGTTTCGTGCAGTAATGCGAATACGTGTAGATTAACGAGGCCACCGTGTACTGTAATATCACTAAATTATTCTTGGAGCTTTAGTCATTTACGCACGACCGGCTTTCGTATCATTGGACAACCGACGACGACGTTTAAATTAAAAGATCGTTATACTGTTCACTTTAAGAAAGTACTTGCACAAAAACAAAATTCTATTTATACCTACCATTAAAACGTCTCCGTTTACCTATAAAAGTGTATAACTTTTTGCGTAACGCAATCTTCTTTAATTGTCCTAATGAATTTCCAATTATAACATTGTGTCACATATGAGTATGCTATTCGGTCTGTACGTGCGAAAAAGTCCTTAAATTACTGATGAATTATACACACCTACTGCACAATTCATTTTGATTAATAACCAATTGTTGTAGTTATATATAGAGATAAGGACTATACTTATTCATATTATGCGTATTGCCATATAGGCTATATAGAGTCAAAGAAGAGATTGTCTCCCCTAGGACCTATATGCACAATGGTGGACTGCAAGAGAAAACAATACCCCTTACAACCTTATATAGTCATTGGTCAATAGTCATTCTAAAGCAAAAAAAAATAACTTAAACTTAAAACAACCGTATAACATTATATTTTTTTTACAATTTTCTATTGCCAGCTTGAAAATTATAGGTCTGATCATGCGGGTTCTTCTAGAATCAAGTAATCAACTACCTAGTTCCAGATATTTGCTAATGGTAATCATGGTCAACATTTCCCCTCAAACCGTGATTACACAATGAATATTGTTCGATTTTATACCGTCGAACTAGTTACAAATCTTTTTTTAATTTTGGTGACTTTTTCTATAAATAGACGTAGACAATTATTATCTCTCTCTTCCAGAATAAATTACTATTATTATCACACGCTAATCTGGAAGCCAAATAAAATAATATACAAATATATATTATGCTGACTGAAAATCGTTCATTGGTTAATTTTCACCGATTTCTACCAACTAATTTCCGGTTTCATTGAACGGGATCTATATTATGCTCTTGCACTAAAGGATGGGGGTTACGTTTTTTCGTCTCTAGTTCACAATGCATATAGTGTTTGTTGCCAAACCTTTATTTTGACCCTCCACAGTATAATATTTATAAGGAAAACGGAAATTTTATCACAGAGTGATTTTCACAGGGTTACACGCCGTGTCACATAGCCTTACAGTTCGGACACGAGGAGATCTACAAAATACTGGTCGAGTCTTACGGTATGTATAATGTGTAATGTAATCATTCTGAAACGGAAATAACTTACAACGATTATGTATCTGTATCTACCTGCAGAGCTTCGAACGAAAACTTATCCAATACTTACCGTTGACATTTTGAAATTATTAAAATATTGCCGAACCCAAAGATACCTAAAATCAAAATACTATTGATACCAATGTTTGTAAATATCCGATAGGGCAATTCATTTCGATATTTTAAAATGTTAAATTATTTTATCATCTGCTTAGCCGTATACATCCTAAAGTTGTCATGACTTCTGGTGTACTCTGAAAATTAAAAAAATAACGATTGAAATTACGGTCTTGATATTCAGTATAGGATATTTTCGCTTAATATTTTGTAGATAACATATTATAACTATGATAGGTAGTATAACTAGGACCAGCGGGAAAGGGGGTTTAGAGGGTTGTGGCAACCCTCTCTCGGGTAATAAATGAATAAAATCAAGGCCAGTCAGCACAAAAAAAAATTACTTTTTTCATTTACATTTTTTTTTTTTTTTTTGATTATTTACGGTTTTTAAAGAAATATTTCGACAGTTCATTGATGATTTTTTTTACTTAACAACTTTTTTGGAAAAAAAAAATCAACAGCTTTTTCTCTGACGACCCCCCCCCCCCCACAAATATGTTTTTTAGCACCAGCACTGAGTATAACTATTAAAAACAAATGAATTATAGGGAAGAGTACTTTGATATTAAACGTTTATGTACCCAAAATTGACACCTCATATGTTTTTCAAACATTAAAATATCCAATATTTAAATACTCGGAACCGGACGTTTTGGCGAATAGGCCCAGACATCCATTTTTAATATCTACCTACTATATTTTTATTCATCTGATATTTCATTTTTTTGAATTCTTGGAACGTCCCTGCTATATACTGCTGCTACTACCTGGCCTAAATAAAGGGATTTTTTTTTTTCTTTTCTATGGCGTATGCCCGCGCGGTGGCTGACCATCGTGTGTACAGGAGCCGACCCGAACGTGAGGGACTGGAGCGGTAAGAAACCCAGACAGTACCAGACGAACCAGGACACGAGCCTGTCGGCGGACACGTATCGCAGTGAGTATGCCCGCGAAAAGCCTTCGTCAGCCGCCAAGCTCCTCCTGTTCAGCTCCTTGCCGAGGCCGAAGAAACGCGTTAAAAAAAACGCCCAACTGTCATCCCTGTCGTTCGCGGCGTCCACCCCGCCCAAGTCCACCGCCGCCGGTGACAAACACCACGGCGGGTCCGCTAACAGACCGTCCTCCGCCCTGTACTATTCCTCGGCCCTGTCGTAGGGCGTTTCGGAGCCCATATCGCCTGTTGCTATTTACACGACTATTAACACAATATTCCTCTTGTTTTATTTCGACGATTCTTATTTACTTTTTTTTTTTTCTCTCATCCGCATTGCCGCCACTGTCCCGCTGCTAATAATAATATGTACCGCAACCGTCCGCAATCGTCAGTAACGCGACACACACGTGTCCCAATAAATTATAATCATTTCGAACAATAATAACATAATATTATTATAATACTGGACGTAATTTTTTTTTTTTCTCCCGTCGCGTCGTCGTGTTCGCCCGTATAATATCTTCGAGTTCGTCGTACTTGTATAACATCGACAGTACACGTCGGTTGTTAATACTCTAACCTTCATAGATCATACATTTTGTTCGATAATATCGGGTGATGTAGGTATAAACACGTTCGTTTTCTCCATGAATTTTTATGTTTTAGAATGTTTATCAAAACTTTTTAATCAATGATATCACGTATATCTATGATTCTTGCGTTTTTTTTTTTTTTTTTTTTTTTTTTTTTTTTTTTTTTTTTTTTTTGTCGCATTCTATACCTACATTTTTAATTTTATATTTCATAAATATAGTATAAATACCGAATTAATATTTAATCGACAGTTTTTATATATGTATATAAACGTATTTTTAATTTTGATAAGTGCTGGTATGGAGAGCTAAAAAACGATTATCCCTCCATGCCTATAACTATAGTCCATATAGATATCATGCGTACATAAATATCGACTGTTGGTGTTCGATACATATTTGATATTTATACATAACAATTTTTCTCGCTGAAATTCAGAATTAAAAAATGGTTAAAATATTGATTTTTTACAAACTTTGAACTTCTAAAATACATTCAAAACACGATAATTTATTAAAAAGATTTATGTTTTGTGCGAAAAAATTCACTCGGTCAATGTCTATACAATAAACATACTATACGCGATGCTCGTTCATTTCTATCGAAATATCTCGTAAATTATTTATAAAAAAAAAAAACGTCGACTTTTAAACATTTTTATTTCAATTTAACGATTCACTGATTAAACCTCGTCGTTTGTTCGCTATACACGTGTGACTATATTATTTTATTTCCATCGTAAATAATCGCTAATCCATGCATTTTTGACATCGAGTTTTCATTATTATATACTTTATAATAAGTACGATAAAGTTAAACTACACCGCATTAAATCCAAATCTACTACAAACAAATTAGCTTTATTTTATTTTTTACTATATTATATTATCAACGTCACATTTTATAACTTCTGAATTACGGATAATACCTACCTATAACGTATTGTGTGAACTGAAATTTAAATAAAAAACCTCATCCTTTATTTGTGCATATTCTTAATAATATATTATACCTAATTAATAATATTATGTAGCAGTAGTGAATGTAATAATATTTTGTATTTTTGTGGTAGCATGCGGTTTTACCTTTTACCTATTATATTTATATATATTATCTATACTAACTAAAAATAATACTACATATTGCTTATATTATAATCTACTTAATTTAATAACTCATTGTACAATATTAGTACCCTCTGTAAAGGGTTGTAGAAAATGAATAATGTGAGTTTCTTTCTTATGAATTAATAAATATAATGAATTCGTTTTATCATATTTTTACTTTACAATTATTATAAATGAAGTGTAATTATTTTTTAGAGTATCTCGATAGATTTGAATACGTTATTTTTCCACGCACGTCTTCGTTAAACGAAATTTTTTAAATCAACTGTAATACAATCAAAGTACCTATACAAATATATCAATTATTGATTTTAATGTGTTCTTTGTATGATAGTAATAAATAACAAAATTATTGATTATTGTGTAAATTTATTACTGTTTTTTTCAACACAATTTTCTTTCGATGTACAATAAATTATATTATTTTATACCATTTTTTAATTTTTTTTTTCTTTTGGTTTTACTATTTTTTTTCTATCAAATTTTAAATAAATAACTATAATTTACATTTTTATAATACCTACATTTACCTATTTCATTAAAACACATATCTATGCGCATGCATTTATTACAACATTTTTGATTTTTTTTTTTTTTATGATAGAAACAAATAAACCGTCTTATTAAAAATATTATTTGGGTAACATGTA
This sequence comes from Pemphigus obesinymphae, assembly GCA_025469235.1. Taxonomy (NCBI): domain Eukaryota; kingdom Metazoa; phylum Arthropoda; class Insecta; order Hemiptera; family Aphididae; genus Pemphigus; species Pemphigus obesinymphae. Next base: position 51,006 of record JAIPRL010002305.1, on the reverse strand, counting down.
TTCTTTCATTTATTATATACAATTTAATTTATTTAAACCACTTTTGATGTCTCATTGTTTTACTCTGTTGTTATTATACTATATACTTATACATACAGATTACAGAAACCAGAACGTATTAATTCCTAATATATATGTATAGGTATACCAGATACCCCTCATTAAAAAATGGTATCTCTTAATCTGATATAGTTTGATATTTTTTCTCGTTTAAACCATTTGCATGTTTTTCGATTTTACATTAAGATTTTTCAGAACACTATAATACAACGAAGACTCTTGATAAATTATTCGCGAAAAAAAACGTATTCAAAATATATAACAAGACGAAAATGTTAAAGGTCTGCTACTTTTATTTTGATCTCGGTTAAAAAATATACCTTTTAAAGTTCTATAAAACAAATAAATTATTATAATTGAATTATTTGATGTTTTTCCCCCATATAATTATGATTTATATTTAACCAAAAACTTGTTATCGTGGTTATTTTATTTGGTTTAAAATTACATTATACTAAAGAGCTCATTATAATATTATATATATATTGGAATATTGTTTATTATTCAATAAATTTAATCGTCTAATTATTGACTATAATATTCATATATATATATAGTATTTTGATCATATTATCATAAAATAGGGTTGCGAAATTAATTATTTTATTGTTGGTTTTTAAAACATTTTACAACCCTAGCTGTCCCAAAAGCAGACGTTCGAGTGTTAAAAAGTCACGAACTCTTTTTATTCAAAATAAAATGACTGCGACTGCTGTTCAATATTTTTGTTACTTAACAATAATTGTTTGTGCAGTCTTTGTGAATTTGTTTCTAATAAAATTGCATGTTACAATAATATAATATGTAGTTTAAGTGCATAAATACATATCAACTTGTAATATTATAGAATTATATGTACTGTCTCTACTCTCTATACAAAATACATAGGTGCGAATAAGGAGGGGGCTCTGTGGGAGCACTAGAATCCATAAAATATTCACAAAATTTCTCCAGAAATTAGGAAATTTGTATACCAAATTGTTAACTACGATTTATTGTTATATACAGAGTGATATTTTAACATTTTCTATAACACTAATTTTCTCAATCATTTTTTGTAATCGTGTGAGTATAAATATTATTTTTAAATGTAATTTGAAAAAATCCTAAAACTAAATTTTTTGCAAAAAAAAAATATATATATATTGTGAGTAATCATTAAAATGTTTAATAGTTATGGTTATATTTTTAACTTCATATAAAGAATATTTTCCAGAAAATGTTGATGTAAAATATCGAATGTTGAACCAATAGTTAATAGTATATAATAATATGTACATATTAAATAGTGCATAGAGAAACCAGGGAAATATTATTTTACTAGAGTATAGTGCCTCTATAATACCCATATTACTCTTCTATTTCAAACTCTAAATAGGTATCAATAATATAATAATAAACTGTTGGAAAATATTTGATATTTGTTATGTTAACATTTACCTACTGAAAAATATTCTAATATGAATGTAAAGCTATAGAATCGTCGAAATAATTCTGTATACTTAATATATACTTAATAAATGCAATAATTTCATAATATATTGCTTAAAATTGAATTTTTGTTTCCTACATAAACACGAAAATTAAGTATTCGGCGTTAACATAAAATTATAGCGACTGATATGAGACTAAGTTCCTTAAATTTTTTTCTGGTTATTGGTGCCTATCTACTTATATACTTATATATATATATATACACACACACACACCAATATAAGAGCACAATAATAATTGATGCTATATCATACTGAAACTGTAAAATAAATTATAATTGTACACTTTTCACTATTTAATATTATGCTGTAGGTGCATGTTGACCACACAACCAAATTAATATTATCTACCTATATATTATTATTTAATGATATATTTATATAGATAGGTGATACCTACCGTTAATACTTAATCATAAAAGTACAAATACATAGTTTTGAAATATAACGTTTTAAGACCGGTCTATGTGCATGCGTTTATATACTGCAGAGCGTATGCTGTTTTTCTGTATAATTTACAATAATAATTATATTAATTTGTTTTTGACTTGTGTAATAACATTGTATATGACGTGTTAACACTATGTGTGAACGAAACAAAATACCTCCTGTCTCGACATAATACCTAGCTATTACCATTAAATATCTTACCTATACCTTCAGTGGCGCCGACGAACTGCCCAAATTGTCGTTGAGACATTGTGGAAATAAAAAAATAACCTAACCCAGACGTATCCACACCCCATAGCAATATTTGTCATTAAATTGATAAGAATTCCAAAAAAAAAATATCTATATATATATATATATAATGAACCATACCTCATTCCATAACCCGATATAATATAATACCCGAATGTTGGATGGGGTACGGCGCCTATCTTATATAATATACCTTATCGGCAGTGGAAAGGTTCGTTAATCATTTTCTATATGCCAACTATACATTTTATTTTAACATAATATAATATAACCTGCAGTGGCAAACATGGGGCCAATTAACGTTTTCAACGCAGTTGTTACTGATTTTATTTTTTTTTTTACTATATATTTTTTTTCTAGAATTCTGAAAAATGTGGAAAGCTATCGAGGAATTTTAATTTAATCAAGGATATCGAATAACTGAGATGATTAACATGATTGACTTGGAAATTTACCATCGATTTTTTTCATAATATTTAGTCAAAGTGATAACAAAATTATAAAAAAAAAACCGTTTTAATATGCCCATGACATAAAATACATTAAACATTTAAAAAAATACTTTTTAATAATAATATTTTAGTCATTCTGAACGTAGCGAGAAAAAAATATTTTCGTTGAAAACGATTTCAAATCTTCGGTTTTCGAAAGTATTTGGAATTTTAATATCTTCTTTTTTTGACAAGTTATTTGGATATTTCTATTTATGTTTACGCCACTGAATAAGATATTATATAAATTAATCCTCCTCCCAGAGTATATATATATATATCATTATTATACGTAACGTTACTTTTAACTGTATATTATTTGTTTTGCTTATAGGGTTGTTGGAAGCGGAAAGGCAAGTAAAATATTGTGTTTTGTAAGAGTGGTGTGGTTTTTAACTTCAATTCTGTGCTCCTCTCTTCGCAGTACGTACAACCATATACCCGTTCACGGGTATATACCTGTACGCAGTCGCTTCGTATCATCGCACGCAATTACACGAATCGCCGCATGTCGTGTCTATATATAGTACATATACCCAATTATCCATGCATACCAACCTACGCAAACTTTTGTGAAATAATTATTGTAACAACGCAACACGTTCTTCGCCTTAAAAAGTTTGCCGAAATTTTACATCTTGCATATAGCTACATAAAATATTAGAAGCTGTGCTCACTATTATATTATGCATATATACGTAACAAGATAATACGCCGTCGGTTTGCAGAATTAGTTAACACGCATCCCGCAATCTCTGTATATTCCTTTATCCGTATGCCGTGTGATGTTTCCAATTTTGAGTCTTGATAAGTTTTTTACATGTTCGTTATTTTCTTATGTAATTTCGTTCATAATATACTGTAGTGTTTGTTTGTTTGCAGAACTAAACGCCCGAAAACACAAACACATAGGTAAGTCCTGCAGAACGCACCTAATCGCTTTTTATCTATATACATATATATATTTACCTAATATTTATACTTAATATATAATATTTATACTCAAATTTAACTGCACACACCTATATATTATAAAGATAATATTATTATATTTATGATCTAATAAATTATATGAATTGCGTTTTTTCCTTAAATTTTCAGCCTACATCAAAAAATATAATATAATATGGGGTGCTGTGGAAGAAAAATTATAGCCTTTTTTTAACTAAAACGTATTTAGATTACCGTTTTAATAATTTAATAATCATAAGTATATTAAACATGCGTAGATAAGTATTTATAATAATAATCGTTTACTTATTTTATTGTTGTTAAAAAAATCTCTTGAAAATCGTTTCTTCCCGATCAGATCCCTATTTTTGTGTTTGATGTTGGTTGAAAATATTTATACACAAAAGTTACGCACTAGCTCATATAATTTATAAATTGATCATTGATGATTATACAATATACAGTTAGGGCTAGGAAAATTATGCAATAAAAATCTGTAATAATAAGAAATCTTAGGTATACCTAACCTTATACCTACTAAGAAAAAAATGATTTGATTTTCCAATAATATAAGCAAAATGTGGACGCTAAAGTTTTAAAAAACTAAATTTTTTTTATATGATATTATTCTGAAAATACATATGATAAAATAATACCAACTTGAGCTAATAAAAATTTAAAATTTTTAATTTCTTAAAAAGTCTAAATTTAATAAGTTAATTCCACATACATAGGTGTATATATATTTCTATTCCCTATATATTTCCATATAGGTGTAGCTCATTTCATAGAGTTAATGTAATCCGGAAATCTATTTAGACTTATTAGTATAATGTTCATTATAATAAAAATAAGTATATTTATCATCATCATCATTTTCCGAACTTGAAATTGCCATAATAATAAATAATAACCAAATATGGATTATGGAGCAAAATGGGGACGTACATATTTTATAAGGTGTTCTTAAGAGGACGCCACACCGACAACTTTTCAATGAAAAACTTACATTAGCATTTTTCATTTTTATCAATTTGCAAACATGTTAGAAATTACAAAAAACAAATTATAAATAACAACATTATCTAGCAACTAATGGAGCCGATTTTTGATATATGCATTTTTACATATTTTATGAGCTGTTAAAATATCGGTTTTTAAATTTTTTAAACAGCTTATAAAATGTTTAAAAATGCACATATCAAAAATCGGCTCCATCAGTCGCTAGATATTTTTATTCTTTATAATTTATTTTTAATTTCATCTTTCTACAATACTCTTAAGTTGATAAAAATGAAAAATAAGTAAATATGTTTTTTAATAAGTATCGTGATTACACGACAATTAAAAATGGTGCCGACACAGATCTATTTTTAAATTAATTTGAAAATTTACTTAAATATTTTGAATTTGTTTGATTTTATTTATTTTTTTTTAATTTAATAAAAATTGCCTATATACACAACCATTTAAAAATCCTGTGTGTGGCGTCCTCTTAAGATTATTAAACAACGCAGATTTAATGAAAATCCCTTTAAATTTTACACAGTTGTATTTAAATAACTTCGAAGTTAATTGAATAAAAATTAAAAAATACAATTTTATAATTAATTCAAACGTTTGTCGTATTTTTAATGATAGCTCTATTGTAATGAAAATTCCATTATAAAACTTCAAATACGTTTTCTCAAATGAAAAATTGATTCTAATCCGCTGTTTCAAAAATTTCCTTTTACGATTATTCTATAAATATTTAACCAAGTTCTCATTTCTTCAGGACCTTGTTTTTCCCTACGTTTTCCTATACGCATATTCAGCATCTAATTATATTTCTACGATTATATTTAAATTTATAAATAAAAAAGTTACTTAAATGTACTCGAACCGATAAGAAAATGTTGAAAATTATTTTGAAAAAATACTAAAATAAAGCAAAGAAATGACAAATTATAAAATTTATTTTATTTATTTATTTTTAATTCTCTTATATTATGATTGATATGAATCAAAGTTTGTTTTAGAAAAACTACATAGATTGTACAAATACCTTGCCCTAATTATTGTATACCTAAAATATTTTTATAGATGTGTGCATTTTTTGGGACCACGTCGTATAAACTGACGTAGGTACAAGTGTACAACATATAGGCTATACGGTACCTCAAGGGCGGATACAGGGGGGAGAAATCGAGCAATTTCTTCAGTCCATTCACAAAAAAATTAGAGTAAAACAGTGTACAAAATAGGTTGATAGATGACCCTTTTTTTTTTTTTTGCTATTTTGCTTATAACTCATAATTGTCCCTCCCCCCTTCAGAACCTCTGCATCCGCCTCTGCGATACCTTACCGCACAATCTGACTAAAGCGGTGTATATAATAAATGATAATAAATTAATATATGTGCGTATACCAAGTGTACCTATACACAGCAATGGCATAAATTGGGAATCATACAAATCAAATTTTGCGTTATCGTCGAAAATATTAGATATACTTATGTATTATAATCCTATATAGAAGTATTATTTACAGATTACCTACAATATTTATGTTTAACAAATAATAATATTATTTTAAATCGCAACAAATTATATTCACAATACATATTAGATTACCTACATTTCTTTTACAATATTTTTTTTATTAATTTTTAACATTTTCTTTTAAATTGTTTTTAATATTATCTTTATGCTTTTTCGTGTGCTATCATATCTTCCCATCCAATAAGCCGTAATTGTACATCAATGTTATTCATCTTGTCCACATCTTCTTTTCTACGCGTTCTCTTAAAATTATAGGACATTCAAACAATACATGCATTTTCGTCCCGTACGTACTTCGTTTTCCGTCAAATTGTGCATAATATTCATTGTTGTTCATCCACATGTGGCTTTAATTCGGGTTCATTGTTGTGCAAAGCGGATCATACTATATAGTTGCCTCCTAAAATACACGAATTATCTCCCGTTCTTTTCGAGAGTAAAAAGTTCAATTTATTCCAATGGTCAGGTGGTTCGAAATTATGTGTAGGCACGAGTTTCCTCACAAAAATGAACACATTACTATAATAATTATAGTTATTGATTCATAAACGTATTTAATTTTAAATATTTCTTACTACAAATCGGGGACATCTTCGATTTAAACCGTCCGAATGAACGAAGCGAGCGAATGACCCGGCTCGGTTTATTATGAACTTAAACAATTTATAATACATTTACTTATTATTATATTTATATAAATGTATAATCGATGCTAAAACGTATTGAAAATAACCTGGGATTCAGTTTTTTTTTATGCAGCCACACAGGCACGCTTCCCAGAGTTCGACTGGGATCGTATGGCTATATTATAGACACGGTACCATATCATAATTACTTTTTGGCACATTTTTGAGAAGTTTTTGGGACCACTTATCTTATGTATTTTACTACCACCTGTTATTTGAGAGGCAACTAAAATAGACCCTTTTTGGTTACGATAAGAATCCAGTAAGAATCTCGTATACCTATATAGCCGGAAGGCAATTCGTATAAAAATTATCCGTCTATTTTACCTCAGGAGGCAACTAGTTTAGATATACGTGATACGCCTCCCTGCAAAGATTCCATGGAAGAGTTTTTTCCTCATCGTGTAATTCTTTTAGCTCTAACATGTATATCTAACGTTATCACACATCCTCCGCCATATAATCATCGTTTTCCATATTTTTTAGTATAACATCTACCTATATATTACAACATTCACATTTAATATTGTATCAATTAAAAATAACATAATATATTATATGTAAATACAGCGTAGTGGTTGGGAAAAAATTAATTTTTAGTGTCTTAATAGCTAGTTGTATTATTGATTTTACGATATTATCTATATGTTTTTCTTATTAATTTAATTTTACATATTAGGTATACAATAAAACATAATAGGTAATTTTCCATTTATACCATTTTCCCATTATAGGTATTTAAAAAAAAAAAACCACTACAAATATGTAATTTACAATGATTACGACAAAAGCTAACTTGATTTAAAACTATTAGTTTTGTAATTTAAAAAATATCACCATAAACCATAAGGTATTCTATTGACACTTGACTTCATTGATTATTTATTTTAGAGTTCTAATATTATATATCTACCAAAAATATCTTTTTTTTTTATTTTGTCAGTTTTAGGATTCTATATATACTTATATCCCCATTAAATTTTAGTCATTCAATTTTAGATTTATTTCACTGTAAAATGTATAATTTTGAATGTTAAAACTTAAGAGGACGCCAAACCGGCAACTTTTCAATGAAAAACTTGCATTAGCATTTTTCATTTTTATCAACTTACAAACATGATAGAAATACGAAACAAAAAACAAATTATAACTAACAACATTATCCAGCGACTGATGGAGCCGATTTTTGATATATGCATTTTTATATCTCTTATGAGCTGTTAAAATATCGGTTTTTAAATTTTCTTAACAGCTTATAAAATGTGTAACATCAAAAATCGGCTCCATCAGTCCCTAGATATTTTTATTCTTTATAATTTATCTTTAATTTCATCTTTCTACGATACTCTCAGGTTGATAAAAATGAAAAATGAGTAAACATGTTTTTTTAATAAGTATCGCGATTACACGACAATTAAAAATGGTACCGACACAGACCTATTTTTAAATTAATTTGAAAATTTACTTAAATATTTTTGAATTTGTTTGATTTTAATTTTTCTTGAAATTTAATAAAAATCGCCTACACACGACCCTTTAAAAATCGGGTGTGTGGCGTCCTCTTATGGATAATCATATCAATACGTTCCACACTTATATAATATACCTCCTGGCTCCTCCCCGTGAAACATTCACGTCGAGTCATATCATATACGTGTTTGATTTGTATGCGCGTCACGGAGTAATTTTCGCAACTCCTAAAAATTAACGGCCCGATTTACGCCAAAGCTGCGGCCGTGGTAACCTATACGATGAAAATCTTTTAATATCGTTTTATTAAAATTTAAAAAAAAAAAATACGATTTTATTCGTTCGATTGTTTTAAATTTTACACCGTCTGGTCCGTTTTGTTTTGTTTACGTTTTTTTTATTGTTATTTTTGTTTTTTTTTTTTTTTTTTTTAACGCGCAGAAAAGGATCTAGGATTTCTAAGGATCGGGTCCCTGAACGTACGCGTTAAACGCACCACGGAGGCGTTCAGCAACTTCCTGGGCGTTGGGCACAACGCCGAAAAAATCCACAAGACTTGGGGTTCGGCCGACAACATACAACAGGTTACACGAGTCACACAGTACAGTCGCATGCCGTCCCCTCCCCCCCCCCCAATATAGATCTTACGAGATTTACGAGCTTCTCCCATACATAACATAATATACATATATATATACTATAATATGATAATTATGCAGTGTTGGGTAGTAACGTAACGGACGTTACTCTTTACTGTAACGTAGTTACTTTTTCGAGTAACGTTATAGTAACTTCGTTACCTATTTAATTTTTCTAGTAACGTAAGAGTAATTACGTTAGTTATCGGTAAGTAACTTTGTAAAATAACGCGTTACATATTTATAAATAAAAAAATACAATTTATTCCAATAAATTTGTCTAAATTGCCGATGACCCGTCATATTATCTGCGAAAAGTAGATATTTTAACGATTGTATGATTTTATATAATAAGCTGGAGTAAATATGATATTGAATTTTATAATATTCGACTGACGACTGTCAGAAAAAAATAAAGATATTTTTGACATTTTATTTTATTATTTTCATTTTTACGTATTTAAAAATGTTGAAAGTAACGTCATTGTAACTAGAGTTACTTTTAAATTGAAAAATTAATGTAACGCTATATTACTTTTGTATTTATAGGTAACGAAAAAGTAACCTATAGTTACCTTTTAATTTTGTAACTAGTAACGTAACTTAGTTACTTTTTAAAAGTAACTTGCCCAACACTGTAATTATGTCGAATGTATACCTACTCGAGAATTTCGAGTTACCTATTTTGATTTCCGTTTTTTTGGTTTGTTTTCCGGTTTCAACGATGCACAGAACGACGTCAAGAGGATGCCTCCTCCGAAAAGCGTTTCGATTAAGAAAAGAAAGTCCAAACGGCCGCAGGACTTTTTGAGGAGAGCGTCGGCTCCGGTTGACCGGTCGCCAGAGAAAAGAAAATCGGCCGACACTACCACCGGCGACTCGGACTCCGATACGGCTTGCGGCTTCGGTACCAACTGGCATCCTCCTTCTTGATATTATATAATAATCTCCGCCGGTACCTACACCGTTTTAATCGTACTTATCCACCGTCAACGACTTGTGATAGAATCTACGCCTTTCGGACAGTTTTTCAACACGATTTTATTTTTATCATTTTATCATTAGTAGTTACAACTGCCTACTGTTTTTACGTTATAGATATAAATATTGTATAGTTTAAAATTCTCTAATTAGGTACCTGTTTTGTATGATAAACACTATAGTTAGGACAGTTAGGTACTTATAGTTTTATTTTTTCGCGAATCGGTTTACAGTATTTTGTGTTTAGATTTTTGTTTTGTATATTTTTTTACCGAAACATGTATAATTTTATAGTTCTTCTGTACTTGTTGAACAGTGGTGACTTATAATATATACACATTATAATATTATATACGTGCCATTGTACACGCCTGAATAATGTGTTTATATAGTTTGAAATGTTTGAACGATTATATTGTAACACGGGCAGCAGTGACATTGCGATTGTATACTACATTTATTATTATGCTACGATTGTTCAGAATAACAATGACAATTAGCAATATTAGGTTATTGTCATTGTTAATATATTAATGTTAAATTATATTAATTTACTGTTAAGAACTCGAGATAAACAATAGTAATAAATTGGATTATTCAAAGTCAATATTATACGTTCACTACGTTTAAACATATAATTACTAGTCATACTACCTATATTTGACTCAGTCTCAATCCCTTATATTATTCGCTGTTTAGTACTTTTATACATTTTATATTTTCACTCATTTTCATCGTAAAGTACAGTAATCATATTTAACATGTTTAATATACCAATAGATAGGTATTATACTACAGGCATAAGTAGGTACCTACTTAAGAATAACATTATAAATAGGTACCTACTTAATAACGACATTCTTTTTCTGTCCACTCCATTTTTTAAAGGGTTTTATAAAGGTTATCTTAATACAACTTTTAGAATAACGAAAATGAAATAACTGAAGTATGTTTAAAATATATTTTTAATGTAATTTACAATTATTGGTATTATGGTTACTATAATCAGCCATTATACAACAGCAAATTTCTAATTTTATTTCGATCAACTACTTTTTTCTCTCCGATTAGTAAAGTCAAGCCAAAAATTGACATAAAAAAGAAATGTAATATTCATAATACATTAAAATTAATATCTATTTAAACTATATGTCGTAGCGTGAAGTTTTTTTTTAATATGTAGGTAGGTACCTACATTATTTAAACACCTAAATCTGTGATCAAAAAACTTGAAATTTAAATAACTATGTACTACTAGTGGCGTTTTTTGGGAAATTTTCCCGGGGGGTGTACATAGGAAAATTTTTTCCAAGAGGGGGCCATTTTTTTGGACCTTTTCAGGGTTATGGAAGCAATTTCGCTCATGGGGTAGAATACCTACCTACTGGTGGATATTGTTTAATAAATTTAGAAGCAATTTCTTCTGATAAAAAATGTGTATACGTGATATACAGATATTATAATAATAAAATACATACTCTGTGAAAATTTCAATTCTTATATTTTTAGAAATTATCTGGAAATAACTCGTTCTTTTGCCTACCCAGTAAAGTTTTCTCTCGGACGTTTATCGAAAAAGTAAAAAATAACCTCTTCAAAGTACCATCCTGATTATATTTATTACTGGGAAATGGCCGCGGTAGCTTACACCTTACACATGTAACAATTGGATTGTGCAAGAGTGTAGTAAAATGTGATTTTGCTTTTGCTGTAATGAATAGGTATGTATTTTATGGGATTAATGTTCGAAATAAATAAGTACACTTAAATTTATTTATTTTTTAAATGTTCATGTTCTTTTAATAATTCTACCGAAAAAATCACGATATATCTAAGATTTTCTCATATTTTTCCCCATCAACGACCTTCCAAAATCGTTGAATTCATGATTTCATGATTTTTAATTTTATAATTTATATTATATATTATTATTTATTATTATTATTATTATTATATATATATTATACATTTTTGCATCAAAACTGCTGTTTCTCAGAAAGTGACTTTTCTGAAACATGTTTTTATAAAAAAAAAAAAAATAGCTATAAGCTGTGTTTTATTAATTGTAAGAGATATAAAAAATATTAAAACAAACTTTTGCAGTTTATTATTTAGTAATTTAATTTAATATTCAGTTTAGATATTTTTAATAAGAGAAGGTAATAATAAATCTGGCAAATTAAGATTTTTATGTTGGTGGTGTCCAGACATGGAAGACCCCTCAAATTATGCCACTGTATGCTACGGAATAATAAATATTTTTATTTGATATTTTATTAAAATTTTGAATGTGCAATTATTGGGAGAGAAGTACCTATTAAATATTGATTATATATATAATATATTGATTGTACTTAGAAATAGTATGAATGTGTTTTAATGCCACTTTCACCAAATTGTTTTTAGTTCTGACTACATTAATTTAACATCTAATAATACTTTAAAATGTTTTATTATGTGCTCCTTTAAAATATAATGTACAGAATAACATGATAATTTTTAAATATTGATTGTTATTTGTTACATAAACAATATTCAAGTTTTATTTTTTTGGAGTTCCAAAAAAATAAAATTTATTTTTCTGTTTTCAAGACAATCCTACAAATTAGTTCTACATCTTCCTTCTAAATAAAACAATTATTGTATTAATATTAATTTACTATAAGAACAAAATATCCATAAACCTATACTTGAAATTTAATTAAGTACAGTAAGTCCTCGTTCAATGTTGTTTCGCTATTATGTCATAGAAGTTTAAGTCCTAGTGTTGCGTTTAACACTGCAATGGTTTTAATATATATGTACATCCGATTGTAGTTATCATATGCCTATCATACATAGGCACTATTTTTATTTATAATAGGTGATAAGTACTTCGTAATCGTTTTTCATTTAATTGATAATCTGTTGTTCAACGACATTTTTGCTAACGACTGTACAGTTTCTGTGTGTATACATATTACTATTACGTATTATTTTACTGTTAATTGTTAGTTTAAAAATTAATAAGGCAACAAAACGTCCAGGTTCGCCTTCTATGGCCAAAAATATTTTTTAAATCGGAATTGTATTATGTACTAAAAAAAATCTATCTAAATCTAATTATAAGTTTTCGTTTATTTTAATATATTATGTAATTTAATATAATTTAATATAAACAATTAATAATTTAATAACGTATAAGTAAAATAATTAAATTGTGAAATTTTTACTAAGCAATTGTAAAATATGTAATACATTGTTATTTATTGGTAGGAACACATTATAAAAAAGTATATGTAAAAAGTGTTTTACTTAACGTTTTTTCGGTTAGCATTGTGTTTTCTAGGAACCTAACCTCAACGTTAAATAAGGACTTACTGTATATATATTTTAAACTTGGATAAACATGATAAACTTAGATTTATATTTTTTAATGGTAGGTATTAAAAACAAAATAAAGTTAAAAAATTATTATTCTATTTATTATTTTTTTAGGAAAAATCAACCTTAAATAACAAAATATTTTTAATAGGTATCAAAAATACATTTAAAGCATTATATTAACATTTTATTTGTAACCTCTTGAATATTTCTTCAACAAGGTCTTCTCTTTTAATTTCTTCTTCTTGTCTAGTAATAACATCCCTTAATTTAACTACACCTTTTGCTACTTCTCCCTCACCGATTATGATAGCCCAAGGAATCTCATTATCTTCACAATGCTGCAGTTGAGCCAACAATTTGGGGTTCTTCTTATAAGAATGTTCAGCCTTAATTCCAGCATTCCACAAATCTTTGCATACTGACATTCTATGTTCGACCAAGTCCTTCTGTGCTGCAGCCACAAACACTTGAATCTCAGTTGTACGAACCTTTTGTTTCTCTCTAGCAAGCTTAGCTTCAATTACAGTAAACAACCTCTCAACACCAATGGATATACCCACACAAGGGATGGTTTTATTTTTTGGATGAAACATACCAACAAGATTGTCATAACGACCACCACCAGCTACACTACCGACAGATTCACCTTTATCTAATAAAACTACTTCATAAATTATTCCTGTATAATAGTCTAAACCTCTGGCTAAACTTAAATCGAAAGATACAAGATCTTCAATTCCAAAGACTTTAATATATTCAAAAAACAGTTTCATGGACTCAAGTCCTTGAACTGCCATTTTTGACTTGGTGAGTATATCGTCTTTAAACAGAGATGTAACTAGATCATCTGTTCCATTCATTAACACATATGTTCCAATTTTATCGGCCACTTGTTCGGATAATTCTTTTTCGTTAACCATTTCATTTTTCACTTCAGTCCATGGCGACTTGTCCAATTTATCCACTGAAGAACAAATTGTCCTAAACTTGTCTGTAGGTACGCCACACGATTCAAATAGACCATCCAATAACAGCCTATGGTTGACTTTCACTTTAAACTTGCCTACATCTAAAGCTTTCAATATTTCAACAGCGACGAATACACATTCGGATTCGGGTATCATCTCATCGTATTGACCAGCTATGTCATAATCACACTGATAGAACTCTCTGTAACGGCCTCGGGTAATGGATGGATTGTCTCGCCTGTAAACTTTGGCGATTTGGTATCGCTTGATATTTGAAATCTTGTTCATGGCCAAGTAACGTGCAAACGGCACGGTCAAGTCATAACGCAACGACAACGACTCACCACCCTGATCAGCCAGATCGTAGATGAGCTTGGAGTCTTCACCATATTTACCGGTCAGTACTTCTTTGAGCTCAAATATTGGTGTATCGATATTGACGGCACCGTGACGTTTGAACACTTCCGTTATCCTACTAAGTACGTCGTTGCGGATAGTTGTGTGCTCGGCCCCATAGTCGCGTGTACCTTTAGCCGTCTTGAGTTGGACCTTTGAAGGCTTTTCCTGAGGTTTATCCTTGGGTTTCACCTGTTCCGTAGACATATTAGCATGTAACCAACGTAGATTTGAATTAACGCAACAAGATATCACTTTGTTCGAAAATCGTGAAAGCGTGAATATACTTTTCAACATTCCGTTTATCGTTTATTGAATGGTGATTACTGATTACAGAGTTATCGCTTATCAGTTATCGTCATGTTATCATTTATCAGTCGCCACACATGCTCGAAATATTATTGTGGTGACACTGTAATGGTCTTAATTTGACTATTATTAATTTCCTAAGTTCCTAACCTAACTAATCGTCCAGATGTTTTTAAATTTTTGTTTTGCTTTTAATTGATAAGTAAAATTTTGACCCAATCAGTATTCAGTAAAATGTATTATAATGATTGAAAACTGAAAGGAAAATTGAGAATCAGGTGAAATATATTGTTGTCTCATGACGTCCACGACCGACAACCACCACCGTGTTGTTGTATTTTATCATTATCATTTTGTTTTAAAATAAAATAATAATATTGCTTTTTAGTTTTTATACCTACTAATTGTAGAACGCCGTATAGCGTTGCCCTATTTTATAATGCCATGAAATTTATGTAATTGAAAAATTTCTGAGTAATTCAGTCGATTTCCACATTCACGCACAATGTCTACAAGAGTACTGCGAAAAATGGGCTTGCAGGATGATCGAGACTTGCCACCCGTCAAGGACGATGCGAGCGATGATACAGAAACAAGTTCAGGAGGTGTAAATAAAAAACGACATTTGAACATGTACGATTTGGTAAGCACGAAAACAATATTGGTAGTGGAACGTCGCAGGATTATCGTCATACATATTGTTATTCGTATTATTACGTTTCCATTGTTTTACAGCTCAATAACGGTTCATTGTCCGAGTCTGAAGTGAAAGAAGACGACGATCACGAAACTACCGGTTCCCTAAACAAGAAAGATGAAAATATGTTGTGCGACAAGGAGAATATCCGAAGGAAAAAGAAGAAGAAAAGAAAGAAGTCTGGTAAAGTATTGTCATCGAATACTCGCAGTAGTGAAGACAACTTTGAGGTAAGCAAAGATAGGATATTTTTACCCCATACTAGGACATCTTGATTATTTATTTTTATCTTGGTTTATTTTTCACAATATATTTAATTTTAAAACAAAACAAAATAATGAAATGTTGCTACTGGTTAACTGTCACATTCATTAAAATAAACCTTATATTTTCTGGGTATTAACCATGATTGAGATTATTAGACAAATTTGATAAATGCAGGAATGGAAGTGTCAAGTGATTAGTAACACAAAAAAAAAGCGAAAGAATTAACAATTTTTTCCAATTAAGTATTAAGTGACAAAATAGTAATATTTATATTATTATGGAAGTTTTTCAAGAAACTCATATGGGTACCTATTACTAATTTAAAAACATAATATTCATATAATAATTTATATAAAATAAAGTGTTATATTTAATTTTAATATAAATAATTGATAGGTATTCCTAATACATATTATTATTATATATAGGTACCTAATTCATATTAGAGACATGTGTTATGAAAAATCTAAAATTTAATGCAATTTATTATTTAAATATTTACAATCCACAGTACTTAAGTGAGTCTAATCCTTACAGAAAAAAAAAATAATTACTGGTAAAAATAATAACATAGGGTTAGTTATGATAAATGCATTATCCCATAATAAATGACAAAAATATATGTACTCAAGGCAATTGAAAACTAGTAAATATTGTAAATTAAGTCGTTTACAAGTTTTAAATGGCAACATTCTAAAATTCATATTTGTTAATAGTCTTGATTAAAAAATTGTGTTATGTTTTTAACTTTATTTTTAATGTTACTAACTTTTGAAATATGACACACAAAGTTGATTTTTATTTACCCTGCTGAACTCAACTAATCTTAAAAATATATTTTTCTGGATTTCTGATTGGTTTTTTATTTTTTGGTGCATTGTCCTCTTCTTGTTTATACTTTGAAGGTTCTTCAAGTTCTTTTTCTCTACTAAAATGAATGTTTAATAATTAAAAAGAATCTAATCTAATACCTATAAATAGTCTTTACCTTTATTTACTTTATTTGCATATAATTTTGTTTCACTGGATATCAACTGAATAGCAAGGTATTCTAAAAGCTACCTATATATAACTTAGATATTGTACATATTATATTAGATATTAATTCTGTATGCAAATTTATGAAAATAAACAGTCTATAAATGATATTGACTTAGAAACGATAGGAAGGAGTAAAATTTATTCAATGTAAATGTTATTAAAATATTTACTAATTAATAATATTAAATAGTAAATAATATATCCTATTTTCATCTCCGTGATAACATAGATAACACTATTAATAATAATAATTGTGTCAGTGTGATAAAATGTATATCTGTGTGCATGGCATGTGTGCACATATCAAACAAGACACTCTATGTGCCAACTAATGCCTCAATTCTAGTGCAGAAATCACGCTTGCGGAGTTGTAATATTTTATATACTATGAGTATAATGTTATTTGAGTAATGCTACACAGGTTACATGGAAAATACATGATTACAGTATAAGATATCATTAAATATGTTTCTATTTATTTGTTTAGTTTTTAGCTTTTAATTAATATTATCTCAGCTCAAGAATTACAAAATACAACTATAAAAAACAATTACAAATACATAATAAAAATACTAATGTTAAATTAAGAAACCGGCAAAATGAATAAAGGAAATAAGTAAAATAACAGTTTCAATGGATGTAAGGTTCAGGATATAATTAGAGATTAAAGGAGAGATATCAAGATTGAATAATTTTTTAAATAAGATGGAACACTAAAGTAAATTCAGATCAGTTATAAAATAAAAAATTGATATTTATTTATTTATTAATAATATAGATACTATTAACAATAATATTTTTCTACTATTTACTACATTTAATAAAACAATTGTAAACGGAGCTTTGGTAAAATTGAATCAGTTGTTCTAGAAACACGACTTGTCCAAAAAAATATAATTATGTTTTGATGAATTATTTTTCAGATTTAGATTCTTCATATTATGTAGATTTACATATTTCAAGAGAATTCCTATTTGTCCACCATGTTTTAAATAGCCATGACAAAAAGTCAAAAGATACCTTACTAGGCCGGTAGTATACTAGTATTAGTAAGAAGAAAAGTGTTTTATCATTTTTTAAAAGTTTGAGTTTTAGGACAAGTCGGGACAACTGATTCAATTATAAAATAGGCAACTATGACAAATGTATTTGTTATTTTACCATTTGAAAAGAATAAATAAAGAAAAAATAAGGAAACTACTTGAAATATTGAAAAATAAACTCTTCAAAGTACCAAATAATTTGCTTCTTTACATCAAAAAATTTCCCATAGAAAAAAAATTAACATTTAAAACTAATAGATTCCTCACTCTGCTTAAAATCTAAAATATATCAATTTTATTAAATAATCAAATGTGTATTTAAATACCTATAGTAAAATCAATAAATAATAAATAGCAATAATGTATATAGGTATATTATTCTAAGAAGATAATAGATGGGTAAAATACTTTAAAAATTTAATTATATCATTGAATGCCTCTGGGTCAATGTTCTACCATAAGGGTATAATATCCTAATTGGTGGAAGGTCGTCAAGGGTCTTATGTCCACTTCCTCTGATTTAACGATATACATTTCAATATGTGCATAATAATATTTGACCATTTATTCTTTAGGACGAAGTAGAAAGGAGTGTGCGTGAAGTGAATAAAATATTGGGTGAAGTACCTGACAAAGGCGAAGAAGAAGATGATGAAGCCACTTCTTCACAAAATGTATTGCACAATCGAGAATCAATTTTTTGTAAAAATATATTGTCTGTACAGCATCGTAATCTTAATCCAAATAATGAATTGCGTAAAATGTTTGGACGTGTTGTTCATCAAGCTGAGCTAAGGTAAAAATAAACATTTACTATACTAAAAGGCATTCATTCTTTACATAAATACTTGTACAAATTAGGGTTTTTCTATTATATATGTTTTTGTGGTCTCAAAGGAATTAGGTATAACCTTGAAAACAAAATATTTTTTATTATCTATTACTTTTATCAATAAAATTTGTAATTCTAATTTTTAATTTTTGTTGTGAAATTTATTTTCTATGTGTTCTACTATTATTCTTTATTTTCTTACGTAATCAGTAAATTAGTTCCTTTTGTTAGAATTTATAACATAAAAAATTTATAAAAATTACTTTGATTAGAAATATCATAAACTTAGTACCTAGAAAGTAACTACAATAGGGTCTCATTAATGATTAATCTGAACAGGATTGGAGAAAGAGGGGTCATTCAGATTACCTATGACTATTAAAATCAACTTTCCTGCAATTTAAAATTAAAAATGAATTTTTTAATTTATTATTATAATTGAAAATTCAAATATAAATCGTTACAACATATACTATGAATAGAATTTCAATTAACATTATTCTTATTATATTGAAAATAACATTTTAGTATGACATACAATTGAGAAACCTTATGGACGTATACAATCATATCTAAATTACAAACATGTGCGATGTCCTTATAATTATTTAATGATTATTATTATTGTGCATTTCTATGGGATAATATGTTTCTAATTATAATGATATAATAATTCTCAAGTTCTTTCGGATAAGCCTGTTTTTGAATTAACGGGACCCCTACTGTACTTGTTATATATAATGATCAATGTAGAAGACCATAAATGTCCAAAATGTATAATTTTTGTTTATTTTAAATCTGGTTCAATAACTAAAAATTATTTTGCTACTATTTTACTATATATTTTAATAGTTGATAAATTTTAAAAAAATTGAATTGATGTAGATAATATATAAAATATAAAACATGTTTAATATTTATTTATATGATAATTTTGTCAATATGTTACCTATATTTATATTTATTTTAATAATTATTTGATATAATTAAAATTAATTAAACGGGTTTTTATTTATCAAATGTAGTGTGTCTAAATATGTTTACTTAATTACTCTATGCAGATTTATTTTATTTTAATTTTGTTTCTTATATTAATTACAAAAATTACTTAATTGATAATAATTGTATTAATAAAAACTTTTACTTTATAAGTATAATTTATTTAATTATAATTTATCATATAATTATAATATATTTTATAGTACATAGGTATTATAAGTTTTAAAAAAGATGACCAAAATGATAAAGTTCACAAACTTACTGTATATTATGTGTATAGCTTGCAAACATATTAATAAAATATAGATATTGAAGCATTACACATTTAATATAATATTGTTTTAAATTTAAGAATTTTTTTTTATTTTTACATTTCTTATCAAATGTGGTTTTTTACAAAATATCACGAAATATTTTCATTTTAAACTTTTCAATAAAAATATGGAGATCGAGTTACACCACCTGGTTTCTAGGTTCCGCCTAAAACAGTGACAATATCCATAGTGTATGTGCATCACACACATAATATATTATAATAAATTTATGAACTTCAAAATCCTGTAACTTCGAAACTAAGTCCGTCCAGCCAAATCTAAATTTAAAACTACATAGACATGAGGGAAAATGCAACTTCAGCTTGGCCGCTAAGCTATATTTGTTTCCACGTAATTTTGAAAAAAAAATGTTCTCATTTAAATTAAAATGTATTATAAAAACAATTATTTACTTTTATTGATAGAGATCAAAACTCACTATCACTAATAATTAAAATACTTTACATTTTTAGTAAGCGCAAATTCAGAGGAAGAAATCATTTGAAAACCACATGGTTGGTGACACCTAAAGACAATTGGCCGCCAGTCGGCAAATCAGGTGTATAGACTGGTAATCACTAGTTTTTATATCATATAAAAATAACAATACATTTCAGGTTCAACAATGAAGTATTTGGAAAGCAAAAATGGAATTATGTACTTTGCGTTTGAACATAGTCCAGAATACCAACAAGTACAGATGCAACTCTACACAGCTGTATCTCACATGTCATCAGGAAACTTGGTGGTAAGTATCAATTAATTTTAAATTGTAACATTACAGTTATACTTTATTTAATTCCAGAACATTATCAACGACCATCCATACCATGTGGACGTACTTTTGCAAATGACCGAATGGGCCAGACTTAGCGAAGATTTACCAGTTGCAGCTGAACTCACAGAACAGGCTTTGTATTCCCTAGAAAATTCATTCCATCCTATGTTCAGTTTGTCAAATGGAAAATGCCGTTTAGACTACCGCTTACATGAAAATAGGTAAGTATTTAATTATTTTTCCAAAATACTATATCAATTCAAAGTATAAAAATAAAAATGTTAACCATCACTGTATCCATTCATTGCATATATAAATAATTCACAAATGATGAC
The DNA here is from genome assembly GCA_025469235.1 of Pemphigus obesinymphae. Taxonomy (NCBI): domain Eukaryota; kingdom Metazoa; phylum Arthropoda; class Insecta; order Hemiptera; family Aphididae; genus Pemphigus; species Pemphigus obesinymphae. The sequence goes on along the minus strand of JAIPRL010002305.1, from coordinate 29,645 downwards.
TAGGTAAATAACTTCATAATATTTTATTTATTTTATCATGTTATAAAAAAAAAAGACATTCAAAATACAAAAATCTAGGTAATCTAAATTTGTTATTATGGCATTGTTATTAATCAGGATTAAAATTATTTAAATATAGAATTATATAGAAAAAGTTGAATAACACGGTTTTGTTCTATCTGCTTCACTGTAGTTTAGGTTAATATTCAAGTGAATTATTGTTTTTTTATTGAAGTTTTTTTTTCAACTCATAAAAATATATTTATTGGTTATTTCATTAGATTTATTATATTAACCCTTTCTTATTGCACATATACGCGACAGCAGTTCGTTTCGCGGCTATGCTAGTATCACATATTTGCTTTTTCTCTATTGTGAAATCAGGTGTAATTACTACTTAAACAAAATATGAAGAAAATAATATATCAATTGAGGGAAAAAAATTGATTCTATTCGACTCCAACAAAGTTACAAATAAATATGTACATATTTTGTCATTTATACGACAAATTTAATTTTTCAAATACTATGTTACTAATATCATTGTTATGATTTATTATTTGAATATAATTTTTATAAAACATTCAAATTTTTTATATTAAATAAGCAATAGAAAATGGTATTGTGTTTAATGATGTTTTATTATTTTTGTTGAAGTATATGATTATGTGCTATGTTGGAACCCCTTGTCATACAATTTTAAAACTTAAATATTTCAGTCATTAATAGTTTCTTTTTTTAAAAATTTCAACATATTATTTAAGGCTTCCATTGATATCATTTAGGTACAATAAAAAAAATATCAAAAAACCTCACATCTGGTTTACAAATTAAAAAAATAGTGAAGCAGTGAAAGGGTTAAGTTAATATAATTAGTAATCTATAAATTGCTAAAAAATGTAAATATTGATATCCAATAGTATGCTTATAAAATTTCAAAATGAGTTCTAAATTTTTAGTAGAGTAAGTTATATATTAATTTTTAATCAACATACTTTTAATATTCCATATAATAAAATTTAATTTGTACACAGGTTGTACTGTATTAATAAGTCTTATTAAAAATACTAATTTCACTAAAACTTATCATTTATAATTTAATTAAAGTAACAAAATATGAATATATCAGCAAAAAATATATATTGTATTCAATATGAATAGAAATGTAATAAAAACACTTGTATTTTATAATAGGTATGTAATAAATAATAATGTTCCATACTTTTACACCTGTATATTATATTTTTTTTATATACCTATGTCTTTACTTTTTGTAGTTAAAATTGTTTAAACTTTACCTCACTAATTAAATAATAAGCACTCATAAAACAAATTTTAAATTATTTAAAATTTCAAAATATTATTTAATTAAAACTTAAAAGACATGTTATATGTAAATAAAATTAATAATAATTATAATATATGATATAACATTACAAAACATGTATTTAATTGCTAATATAATAATAGAATAAATAAAAATCAAACTATACTTGCTTATTAGAATATATTTATTTTTAATGATTTCAGAGCTTTGTTCCTGACATTGTACAGACATTTAACGTTTGTGGGACTTAGAGCCTGTTATCGTACAGCTTTAGAATTTTGTAAATTACTTTTGTCATTATCTCCTATGGACGATCCTCTTGCAGTTATACTATGTATTGATTTTTATGCTTTACGTTCTTCTGAATATACATGGTTCATTCATTTCGTGAATGCTTTTGATTCGGCTCGCAATCTTACACAACTTCCCAATATCAAGTTTTCACTTGCTGTTGCAAAATGGCAAATAGGCGATGTTGAAGCTGCCCATACACTACTGCAAGAAGCTTTGATTATGTTTCCTGGAGTTTTAATGCCTTTATTAGAAAAGTGTTCCATTCAGGCTGACAAACGCGTAAATGCACATTCTTTTTTCACTACTGCTACTGAAACGTACGTAAAATTTTTCTGTGATAATAAAATGTATAATAGTATCTATTATAATATAATTTGATTTTACAGACAACCAAAATCATTGTCTTACTTAATACTTATGTATGTGACGAGAAGTTATCATATATGGAAAGAAGTGCAACTATTGCCATGGCTTGAACGAAATGTTCAAATTGTATTAGACAGAGTGGATGCTAAGGATCCATTGGTGAAAACTATGGAAAACCTACGAACCACTTTGTTTAGTAACAAACCCCCTTTGAATATACACAGACATCTATTATTGTCAGACATGAGTGATACAATTGCACCACCAGCTGAGGTGATTTTACTAAATTTACTTTTATACATTTTTTGCCTTTTCTTGTACATTGCATTTAATTCTTATACTTGTTATTTAAAATTCCCTAAGCTATTATATATATAAGGCTGTCACTTTTGCTACTTAAAAATTGAAACAGTTACAAACTATTTACAGCAAGATTAAATATTAAATTTCATCAAAATGGACAATATTGATATATAAAGGCTCTTTTTATGTCTATACTTTTAATTTCATTAAGCATTCCTTTTAATAATTGATATATATGAATAAGTGAAAATCTAATTGAACAAAAAATACATTATAATAATATTGAACATTTTGTACAACAATGTATGCAAAGAAAATTATAAAATTTAAAAAAATACTTAAACACTAAATCACTAAATCTTGTTTTGTTGTACTAATTTATATTTTATTGATAGGCGGTCACAAGTCCAATCCTCATTATGGATCCATTCCCACCACTAGATGGGACATCATTTTACAATTCCCGAACATCTCAAGATAGCATCAATAGAACAGACGTGGAAAATCAATCATTATTCTCAACGTTTTTCCGGTCATTGAACCCAATGTTACAGGCCCTTTCCGACGAAAGGTAAATACACTGAATTATGTCTAATGTCTATTTATGAAAAAGTTGTTTATATACCTTGACTTTACCTTGACTTTCAGTAATAATGAAGAGTTAGCAAGTGGATCTAGAACTGGTTCAACACCTGTAATCAGAAGGGTTGGTGAACATATCGAAGAGATGAGAAGTGACTTGCGTCAAAGCGTTAACTCTTTGTTAGATGCAATGAGAGATCTGCTGTCTAATGTTAACACACCAAACATACCAGCAGATGGTGACATTGATGATGATTCTGAGCTCACTGATACAACATAACAGCATGGTATATTTATATAGTATACCATAATAACAGTAATATATAATTTAAAAAAAAAATATATCAAATATATATTTCTGTTCTATATTGTATAATTAAAAAATAAATGTAAGTTATTATGCGTTAGAAGACTGGGTTTATGGATTATGCTTTTTCTTGTACAATATTTTACAGTTATACACTCTAATTGTTATGTAAAATATTGAAAACTTAATGTTTACCACAAATCTCAATTAATTTTAATTCGTTTCATTAATATATTTATTTACAACCATACCCCATACATATAATGTCTCAATACATACAAATATTTTTTTTTACAAATTTATTATTTGACATTTGTCAATAACTTATTAACACAAACCAAGATATGTTTGAATTTGTGCTTATTAATATTGGAGAGTTAACATTTTGTCTAGTTTTGTATTTATTGTGATCCCAATATATATATATATAAATATATAATTTTATTTTATTTTTATTTTTTTTTTTTTCGATCTTCTCGTCTCAATCTATATAGGTAATATTTAAGATTTTTTGAAAAATTGATATTAATATACTAGTAAAGCTTGCTAATAATTATTTCTTTTATCTTTTATATGAAAAGTGGAAATTACAATTAATGTTGAGAAAAAATATGGGATTTTGTAAATTCAATTTCAATTCTATTTTTTACCAAACTTATTATTTAATGAAATTACTATTATCTAAAATAACTTAGATTATATTTTTAATGTATTATAATTATAGAAATATTACTATTATTACAATTAGTATTAACTATAATGCAAAATAAAAATGTTTGACAGTAAACCAGCCTCACTCCCTCTTTAATAATTGCATTCAATTCACTAGCATTTTTTAGTTTATTAATTATAATCTGTGGTTTAATTTATAAACCGAGTACTCGTAAAGATTTTTATTTGGCTTGCCAAGTACCAAGTATCAAAACACATGCCTAATATCAGGTAATAAATGAGTACCTACGACAGTTGTAGTAATCACGACATTTGTTTAAAAATATGTATACGCAAAACAAATAAAATGGCTTTTTAAAGTTATAACACCTATTATAAAATTTGGAAATGGCAACATTTCAGAGATAACTTCATTGGGGTTTTATAATTTTTTTAAATATTAAGCTCGTTAGTGAAGATTCAAAATACTATTTTTTTCCCTCATTTTTAAGGCACCGTAACTTTCTAAACATATTATTTGAAAAAAAAAAACGCTAAGGGGGTTATCTCCGAAATATTGTTTTCTATCAATTTTATAATAAGTGTTTTAACTCGAAAATTATTTTAAAATACCATTTCATTTATTTTGCGTAAACATGTTTTTACTATTGAAAATCTTCAGTGCGAGTCCTCTTAAGGAACATATAGAACATTAACACATTTTTAGAATTAAATTGGAACATTTATAGTACACTTATTTTTGTTGGGTTTGTTTTAATCAATGAAATAACATCCAAAAAAAAGAGAATTATTCTAAATATGCAAATTTACAATACCTATCAATTAAAATTTGAATATCTGAATAATTCTTACCACTAACAAATTACATTTCAAAAACAAAAATGCTTATTATGTTATACAAAACCCTTTTGATTTTTTCTATAACACCGTTTCGGTCTTAAAACCGGTTTCTATTTTTTGATATTTTTTCATACCATTTTAATTAACAACTTTAAAAGACATAACATAGATATATGATGAAACTATATATTGTATAATAGCTAAGATCGTGTGTTTCAGTTGTTTTGGGATGGACAAGGTGCTTATGTGTGCACGGTCGTGGTTTCCCCACGTTATTTTAGATGTGGATAGTTCATGTATTCTTATATTAAATTTATTATATATTATCTACTTATGATTATAAGTAATTATAAATTACTTGCAATTTAATGTTATTATGTATATTTAATCTATGATACACTATACTATGTAATCACAGACAACAGGTGGTTTTGGAATTGGGTTTTAAAACAGTTTTCAATTTTTCCTAAAAAAACTGTTTTGGTCTTAAAACTGGTTTAAATTTTTTCATAAAAACTTTCCATTAAGGGGATTGGAAGCGGCATTTGTCTGTCTCTCTGTATCACACACGTTACATAGCAATTTAGACCATTTCTATTTCCAATTTACCGATGAAATAAGGATTATAAAAATTGATCCGAATTTATCTATTTAGATCGACTTTTCCACATTTTTTGATTTTTTCTCTCCAAATCTATCTAAATTTAAGTTGATATATTCAGACATTTAAAAATTGGCATTTACATTTTTTGTGAAAATTAAGGGGGAAAAATGAAAAAAGTGGTTTAAAAAAAGTAAATTTACTAAATACAACCCCTTCATTAATTACCGCTTCCAATTCCCTTAAAATTGGTTTCTACTCCTGCAATTTTGTGTTTGAGATTATGATCAATTAAAGTTTAAAACAAAATAAATGCATTTTATACTAGAAAAGAGTCATTTTTATGAAAACTTTTAAGGCAAAAAGTATTTTTTATTTAAATTTTTAACTAAATTGTGTATTTTCTTATATTTGCTTTATATTGCATACATGTTAAAACATAACTTAAAAAAAAAAATGCTTAAGTATAATTATTTATCAGACCTCAAAAGTTAATACTATCAAAGTATTCATTAATATGTGATCAATTAGATTCATGTTGGATGATTGAGAAGAGGAGATCCATCTTTTATGCTTGGATATAAGCGTCATTATAGTATGAAATCTTCTATTTTATTACATATAATTTTTTTTATTATTAAGAAAGTATTAAGAAGAATTTTTTTTAAATTTAAAGCATTAATTATAGTACAATCAATAGATACTTTGTTCATAGTCTGTATATAATATTAAATTGGTTTTTTCAAATTTCAGAAACAAACCAAGTGTATTTCACATCTTTTAATTGTAATTGCTTTAAAAAAATAACTATTATAATAAAAGTGTACCTAATTAAATACTACTCGTCTATGCATGTCTGTATATTAATTTATAAATATCTATTTATCTATTTGTTATTATCATTATTTTCAACAAATTGTGTATGTAGTATGTACCTATGTACTTATTAAACGTCAATCCAAAATTAATTTAAATATATTTAAAATGCAGTCAGCTAGTTCAAAATTATTTGTTAATTTTTTTTTGTATTATTTTGAGTGCTTTTATTTTGCATAAGCCACTGTTGGCAAATTAACATTATTACAATTCCGTATAATTTAAAGTTTCATTATTTTCTCTTGTCCATTTACCCCGAAAATTCACATAATAATTTATTGCAGTTTGTTTAATTAAAATGTTTAAACCTACCTATTTATTTTATTGAAATGTTTAATTCTTATTTTACACAAAACATACAGATATATGTACATATATTATATATTTTTTGCATATCTCTTAATTAAAATATTGTTTAATTGTATTGATTTTTAAATAATTGTATATTTATGCATAATCATTAGATATATTTAGCGTAACCATAAGGACATTTTTATTTAATATACCAATTATTACTTGTTAGGAGGGTTTACTTATTGGACTTACTATCTTATTTTATCTTATGTATTTCTATACCTTTTTTTGAATGAAGAAATTATAAACATTTTTGACTTTCCTAATTAGATTACATACCTCAATTATATCTTTAAATGGGTTTACTCATGACATAATTTTTCATCATGACTGAATATAATATATGTTTATATGTATAAAATATCACAATTTTCCATCGTCTATACTATACTATACATTTATATTATGATCCTTCTTACTCCCTTATATTACTTATAACTTCCTCTATTTAAAGTTATAAGATAGTAAAGTGTATTTTAGTTGTTTTATATAATTTTATTTATAAAATTTTATAAACTTAACTAAACTAATGTGGATAAAGCATAAAAAAAATTCAAAAATTATAATCTAAAACAATAATAACATTTTATGTTCTTAATTTGTATATTTTATTTTAAGTCTGTCAAATAAATGTATTTATGTGTATAAATATTTATTAAAATATTGAACATTGTGTTTTACTTTTAATTTTAGACACCTTTCCTAACTAGTCCGTTGTCGTGAAATTTTCTAATTTATTTATCTATATTAGGTATATTTTAAAACTATATTAATTGTAAATAATTATTTTGGCTAATAATACACAAATGTTTTATCCTAATATATTCTTCAGATACTTAAATTTTAAATAAATTAAGGATATATTGTAATGTACGATGCGCAGACATTTTTTTTTTTTTTTAGAACTGTATTATATTAGAGAACACTTAATATCCTAAAATCTATAATCACGATTTAAGCATCAAAATATATATAGTCAATGTAAGAATGAGAATCCCATAGACTATAGTGTAGACGTGGTCGCTCTTTGAAAGGGGGAAAAGGGGACATGTCCTCATGGCTTTTCAGTTGAAACATACTTTTTTTCGCTTATTTGTTATTTTTAAAGTGAATTTCTCTAGATAATGACCTTTTTATTTTGCTCCATCCCCCCTGAGTTTTTGAAAATCCATTTAGATGAACGCCCTTGAGAGTAGATAATGTCAAAAATTCGCTGATATTTTGTTACTATATAGAAAACCATATTACCTACCCATGTAATGGATATTATTTGTGTTTTTTTCAGAAACCTTTTGATAGGTATTGTAAGAATAATGAGCACGTTATTGGTATAGAAATTGGTATTTTAGAGATTCTAAAATCTATAACAATTGATTATGAAATGAAAAATCTAAAAGTGATTTTTGAATCTTGAAATGTATTTCTGGGATTTAAATTTTGGATTTTTAAAACCTTTTTAATTACAAATGAATAGGTCAGTAGACGGTGGAAGCACTTTGCTTGTCGGATAGAATGAGTTGAAATTGAAAACAATGATAAATTATTTCTTTCGATAGAATGTTTCTGAGTGAAATGTAAAACTCTATGTATAATACCAACATGATATTATATATTTGTATAATTTACAATTAGGTAATATTTACTATTTATAGTATATTTAACAAACAAGTAGGTATATGAATAACTAAGTACCCATACTTAAATGATTGTGCGATTAGCCTTGTATTCAATTTTTCGGTCTTAGAATCTATCTTTTCTATTATTTATAACTTTTTAAGTTTTAAGAGAAGATCGCAAACCTATTACCTACCCAGTGTTTAAGGGGCGCTAATATTCTCTATAGGTACTTATATACTTATGGCTAATTATAATTTTTTTGAAATAATGAGACTGCTGGCCGTCTTCTAAATATAGTCCAATGTACATACATTTTATAACTATAAAATAATTTTTTAATGTTTTTTTTTTTTTACTTGTTTTACATGGATTTATTTTTAGTGCTGAAAACCTTTGAAATTATATTTTGTTCGAAATTCAAAATACACGATTAAGACACGAATGGTATAAAACATGTACAGATTAACGATTTCGGATAATATTGTAGATACCTATATTATAGGCACATTAGGTTACAGGATAATATCAATCATAATACCTACCTAATACTTGAAAAAAAAAAAAACATTCGAATGTTTAATATAATATGTTATGTTCTTATTTTATATCGGTGAAGCCTAAATAAGATGTACCTATTTACTGCAATGGCATAATAATATTTCGATTAGAGTTTTCGTATCTAACAAAAAATCATTGAACCCCATAGTATTAATTACTTCTCGGGTACTTTTTATCATTCGTTATCATCAAACCCAGAGTCGCCATTTGTGCGTCGGGCTGTATAACACCCATGGCACTCTACTCGTATGACAGAACGCTTAAGGTAGAAACACATTATTGTCACGTCACGTGTTGTCACGTGAGCTCACTTAATGATAAAAATATGCGGAGCATCGATTATTATAAATATACTTTAATGTGACAGAGCCACACTGTTATCACGTCATGTTAGTCACATCACGTCACCAAAGTTTTGCGTGAAAGCACGCTGTTTTTGTTTTCTGAACATCCGCATTTTTAGCTGTACGTCACGTCACGTTTATTCCAAAATTCTAGTTTTCTTCACCTTCGAGGTTAATTTTTTTGTTCTTTGCTCATTCTGGAATACATATGAAAACGTTTCGAACATTGGCGTAATTCTAGAACTAAACAGTGGCGTATTTTTTATATTTATTGGGGGGGGATTTGGGAGATAGATCCCCCCCTTGCACTTCGACTTTTAATTTTTTTTTATGGAAATATATAGTGAAATGAAAAAATATATGCCTAAGGGGGGGTGGATATTATATATTTCCATAAAAATAAAAATAAAAATCATAAAATGATATAATTCACATAATACCCGTGTTACTATAGATAATAAAGAAATGGATTTCCATTCAATCGATTTATTTATAGAATATAGATAACAGCACGCCCGCATCGTATTCGTGAACCGCATGATCACCTCGGTCACCTTATGATTAATTATTTCATCCCCCCCATAAATAATTTCTAAATACGCCGCTGGAACTAAATGATGAAATTCGTCTAATTTTTCACGGTTTTTGTTAATTGTTAATTGGACCCATGTTCGACTAGATTCATTAACATCTTCTTGAAGAACGATTAGAGCAGCAACAGTTTCAATTTCTTCTTCCCAGTCCGACGAACTAGTAGAGTTTGCACATTCCATTTTTTTATGTATTAATTATTTTAACGGTGTGATTGAAACACGTGACATTGTTATAGGTGTGACCGTAGTGTGTTTCTGAGCGTGATGTCACGGTTTTATTTTGTTAATGTGACAACACGTGACGTCACGTGACTTGACAATAATGTGTTTCTACCTTTATTGTCTCTTACCCTTATGAAACACGATGTGAAAATACACATCGTATAGTTATTTTTTTTTTTTTATTGTAAAATTACCTATGAAATAATTTGCGCATTATAATATATACAGTGTATAGTGTATACGAAAATTGCAATAAGTTGCAATATAAAATTTAATATAGGAGGAAGACTGCTGTACCTAAATAGTCCGCGATTCGTATTCCTACATATACGTATTTGATCGGATATGATTTGCCTGCCTATACCTGATATCTGATGGCAAAAATAATTTGCAAAATCTATTAAATCCGGTCTTAGGGTCATAAGGTTTATAAAAAAAAAAATACATAAATATAGTATATACATGGTGAAATTTTATTTTCAACTATTGAACTGTTGGACTCGATATAAATTTTCGCACACGTTTATGAAAAACTGAATAGAATGGAGTCCCTGATTAAATCTGAACAAATATTCAACAATTAAAATTTAAAGTACATTTATCACAGTCGTTATTTTAGCGTTATAAAAAACTGTTTTGTGAGAAAAAATTTTTTTTTCGTACTGTAGTCGTAATCAACAATTTTGCATATATACCTACAACATATTTATAGTCGTCCGTTAGTGATGGGCAAATTCGGTCTTGGTCTTACAATCTTGGTCTTGGTCTTGCAAAAAATGCAAGACCAAGACCAAGACCAAGACTGTACTAGAGTTAGCAAGACCAAGACCAAGATTTTACTATTTCATACCAAAACTGAAATAAAAATGTATGCAAGTCCAAGACCGAGACCAAGACTTATAATGCAAGACCAAGACCAAAACTTGACTGCAAGACTCTTGCAAGTCTTGCTTTTAAATAAAAGAAAGATTAATGAATTAAATACGTTATTTATTACATTTTTTTTCTTGGTATAGGTACATTATTTATAATTCCACACCAAATCTACAGATTTCTCGCAATGCAATTATCAATAACCTATTGTAATATTTTCGGAAATGATTATCGTTTATCGAATATATGGGTAAACAGATATTCTACTATTTCTTGAAAGTTCGGTGTTATCGAAAACAGTCAACTATACAGATACCTACCTAATTATTTTTTGTGAACGGAGGGGAGGAATTACCCCCATTACTCCCTGTATCCCCCCTTGGGTACGTATAGATAAATTATTTATTCTTATTTATAACTTTGGTAAAAAAAAAAATCAAGGCTGCAAGAATTTTGCAAAACCAAGACCAAGACCTACCGCATGGTCTTGGTCTCGGTCTTGTTTTGTGCATCACTAGTCATCCGTTTAAGAAGATATGTAAAATCTTAAAAAGTTTATTAATTTTCTAATCGATAAATAATTTAATAATTTTTTAGGGGATTTTTATAGATCACATAACATTAGTTATATTTAAGATATCGAAAAAAAAAATGACAGTAGAACTACAGATTATATGAATAATGGTATAGGACACAGATACTTTTGTATACAATAATACATTTTTCTTGTAAATCGGGTTTGTAAACACATATCGTGATAAATAGTGGTACTGACTGGCGCACAGAACTTTTTCTAAATTAGTCTTAAAATGTACCTAAATATTTTTGGATTATTAGATTTTTATTTTTCTTTGATAACAACGAAAACAATAGGGATTTTGTTTAAAACGTCCGTTTCAAACATTGATCAAAAACAATTGTTTGAAACAACGTTTTTAATGAATTTTAAATTTAAAAAATCTATATCCACGTACCTATAATGATTATATATTTATAAATTATATGTATATAAGTACTATATGTTTTTTAAATAATAAACGTTTAAATTTTATATATTACATAAAATAGTTGGTTTTATTTTTATATATTGTTTTTTGGAGGAATAATATGTTCCTACGACTACTGCTATAACTTATACATTTATAAAGTTACATTTAAATTTCTATGGTTTTTATTTTATTTTAAACTTTTAAACATATTTTAAGAAAAATTAAAATCCAACAATTATTAAGAGGACGCCACACACCCAATTTTTAAGGGGTTTTGTATAGGCACTTTTTACGAATTTTTTGAAAATTAAAAATCCAACAATTTAAAAATATTTAATTATATTTTAAAAGTAATATAAAAATAGTCGTGTGTCATTAACATTTTTTATTATTGTGTTATAACGATATTTATTAAAGATCGCGTTCACGTTCTATATAACTACAACTTTTCTATATATAATATCTTCTTCTTCTCCTTCGCCTTCTCTCCCGACTATTTGGGATCGGCCACCCTGGTCCTACACTTCCACTTAACTCTATCTTCCGCATTTTCTTCACTTACTCCCACCTTCCTCATATCACTCGCCATTACATCCCCCCATCACTTTTTCGGTCTTCCCCTCCCCCTTTTACCAATAACATGCATTTCCCTTACTAATCTTATTGCCTCAGTCTCTTCCCTCCTTAATACATGCCCGAGCCATCTTAATTTATTCTCTCTCATTTTGTCTACTATCGAAGCTACCCCTATACTACCTCTGATATACTCATTCCTTATTTTATCCTCTCTAGTAACTCCACTCATCCAAATTAACATTCTCATCTCAGCTACACTCATTCTCTGTTCTATCTTTCTACCTACTGCCCAACATTCCGTTCCATACATCATTGCAGGTCTCAAAACTGCCTTATAAAATTTACTCGAACATCCGAGAGGGGAAAACTCGCCTATATCCATTTTAAGACTACTCATACATTTTTGACAAGTTTTATGCCGGCTGTCAACCTGACGCAACCTCAATTAGTCGACTTCTACGACAGGCATGAAGAAACCGTGGAGGTATTCTTAGCCCCTTCCACAGGGCAAAATATAATAAATATTATTTAAGTTATTAATTTGAATTTAACTCTTAATAACAATAATTACATATTATAAAGAAGTTAATAATTTCTGTACTACGAGCTTATTAAATGCCCGGTTTCTAAATGTATCTTAAACAATAATCTAAAAATATTATAAACAAAAACGAATAATAAATATATATATATATGTATATATCCCAAAAAAAAAAAAAATAAAAAAATCAACAATTTTATAACTATATCCTAGTAAATATAAACAAATAGATAGACACATGAACACAAAAGGGATATAAAAGATATATGGTGAAAAACATACGTTTAGAAAAATAAAAACTAAGTAGATTGCACTTAGGAGTTAGTCACTCCTACTTATACACTTGTTCAGTGAGTCACATTTTTCATATTGAAAAAAATAATAAAAAATAAATATAGAAATTGGGATATGATGATAAGTCGTAATAAATCCTTAATTCATATATGATATTCATTTAATGGATGTTAAATTCTGTAGTATACGCCTAATCTCCATTACTCTTATGTTTTCCACTATCCATTATCTACGAACACGTACGACCGTCCCGTCAGTATTCCAACTTAATCAAATTCTACTAATCAAATAATCGAGTACATCATTTCCGATTTATTCTTATAGTAAATCCCTCACTACAACCCAATGGCCTAAATCAAAGAAACCTTCCTAAAGAACTGTAGTCAAATTGAATACATCCAACTTTACTTTTCTATAGGTTTATCAAGAACACTTTAAAGTATTAAATCAGGGTTAGTCTTATAGCTCCTACATAATATATCTTTAACCACAACCTTCATCGAAATAAATGCGTAACTCTAAAATGAATGCAAATTGGACATGGAATTTGTGGAGATCTCATGAATAAGTGAAGTCTTATTTGAATACTGAATGCCAAATATGATTCATCATGGAAATCTGAAGGACTCTCCGAATGCAATGATGTAGATAAAAATACTCAAATAACCCAAATTATAATTCTCATTATGCCACATTTAAAGGTAGTAGGTACTATTAAAATTTGTTTAAAAGTTATAAAATTACTAAATGTCAATTTTATTTAAAAATACTATTTCTGCGAGAAATTATACAAGATTACCCTAATTGTACGCCAAAAAAATAAATACGATTATATAAGTTTATCCGCCACACATCAATTATTATTTATATTGTATATAAAATACATTAAAATATTTAGGATATATCACTTACGACCTTTCTCATTCATAACTTTCCTATTATAAGCGTCTAAAAATGCATTAAATGTATATTGTATATATATATTTTTTAATAATAATATATAAGTTGTATAAAGAAATATTATTATATTTATGTATATCAAGAGATAATTTTTTTTACCATCACATTCACTAGTTTGGACGTATACAGACGTCAAAGCAAAACACATTACCTGTGCTGTGTAGGTCGTATGTGTATAGACACATGAACAAACATTTAAATTATTTAGTTTGTCATAAACAAAAAATAGTTATGTGTGTCTACCATTAAATTTTTTAATTTTTAAAATAAATAAAGATGAAAATAAAAGTCTTTTAATTTTTTGAGTATTTATTTATTTCAATTTTCTCAGTGGTCCCCATATCGAAATATGGCATTATATCATTAAGATGAAAATTATGTGTGACCTCATTGTTATAAATATTATATTAATTCTGTGTATTTAAAATATTTATATTTTATTTCTAATCTCAGTTTATCTTTTATTATACCTTAAAAATATATAACAATATTAAGTTCTAATTTAGTAATCCCTGTAAATGTACATTATGCAAGTGACTTTATAATTCTTAAAAATAAATTTTTTCATGATATATTATCATGCACCTATAAATATTTAGTATATAATTCGAATAAGTACAAATGATTATAATATACATTATCAATAGGAAAACTAAATTGGTATTTTAAAAATGATGGACATTAATAGGCAAAAGACATATTAATAACTTCAAATAATGTAAATTAATTAGAAACTAATATAATTTGAATATATTATCAAAAAATTTCAATACATTTACTATTTTCTGGTTTTTTCTAATTAGTGGTTAAAATGATTCACAGATAAAATATAATAATAACGACAATATTATATTTAAATTTAACATAAAATATTTAATCATAATGAATGACAAAACATTACTAAAATCTTAATTGTATTTAATTATGCTAAAACATGCAGGAGTTAGATGTAAATTTCTGCAATAAAAATGTAATTACATTTTTACGTTGAAAACATTAACAGCTATTAATTTTATTTTATTATTATTATTTAAATTAAATTGTTGTTTGCAATAAAGTTGTCTATTGATCAATAATTATTTTTGATTAACTAATATTTAACCATAAAATATATATTAATTCATATTTCTATCTTCAGGGGTGAAACTAGGATTTATTTTAGGTTGATGAATGAAATTATTATAATGAACAAAAATATTAATTATACATTTTAAAATATATACTATAATTCATTGAAAGGTTTATAAATATAATTTCAGACTTCAGTAAAATAAACTTATAATACTATAAATTTGCTCACAGAATGAAGAATTTATTTCATTATAAGTTATAACTATTTGATAGGTGATTCATGTTAAGTATTTTAACGAAATATTACTTACATTCATTTAAAACTTCAGACAGATCACTGTAAATATCTATTAATAATCAATTTTGTAAGTTATTATACAACTTTTGAATTAAATTACCTTCACACTCCAAATTTATTAGTATTCTAAATCTAAATGTAAGACATGAATATTTTATGTAACATACCCCTAATATTCCCAATCTCCATGTAATTATAATGTTTTATTATTTCATAATTTTCGTGTATCTAAAGTACTAAATACAATATCAAGAAAATGCATGTATATAGATAACAACGGAATTTTATATCAGGAAAAACATTTAGATAAATTTTAAAATTTATTAATTTCTGATTTTCAAATACCAGAAGATTACTATATATGACGGGATTTAAATAGATAAGACATTTCTTTAAAATTTACATGTATAAAAATAAGCAGAAAATGAGTATACGTAGTTTCCTATATCGGGATTAATATTTCAGTAAATGCATGGATTTTTAATGCTTTCATTCAAGTTTTGTAGAGACAATATTTTTATTTTAACTATTAGGTATAACTGCAGTTTTGTTCATCTCTTTACTTCGTTTGGCAGTAGATATTATAAAAATGGCAAATATTCATTCATTTAATGAACAAAATTTTTGTTGGGTGTAAAGTTATATTAATTTTATTGATTGAATTTGTATATTTATCAATATTACCATTTTTATTTTTCAGAGCAATATGCACCTAATCTCTGGCCCTCATGTATTTCTCTATACGGTAGTTACGAATACTAAGTAATATTATCCTGCTAGCATTTCGACTTAGATAAATACTACTACCTAATTAAATAATCGAATCCTTCATATTTCTTATAGCAAAATATCTCCTAATACAACCCAAAGACTAAAATAAAAGAAACTTCCCTGAAGAACAACGGTCAAGTTGAATATATCCAACTTTACTCTTTTATGCGCTTATCACGAACAATTTTTAATTTCAAATGTGGGTTAGTATTATATGTTAGTACACCCTAATTTTTTATGATTTTATTATTTTGTGGCTAATATTATAATTATAAATAAAATATAATATAAAAGACAATATTATGTATATTTACATTAAATATAAAAATATGTAAAATATTAACAAAATAAATACTTACAAAATATTACATAATAATTTAAATGTATTTAATTATGCTAACATATATAGGAATTAGATGTATATTTCCTACAATAAAAATTTACTTGGAATGGTATCTAAGTTAAAAAAATAACCTATTACTTTAATATTATTATTATTTGAATTAAATTGCCTATTGATCAATAATGATTTTTGACCAACTAATATGTAAACATAAAGTACTATGTTAATTCATATTTAAATCTCTAGTGGTCAAATAGGATTTTTTTTATTTTCAAATGGTGAATTAAATTATTAAAATAATATAATAATAAACTTGCTCAAAAAATGTCGAGTTGATTTAATTACATTTTATAATTATTGGATCGTTAATACTTTTTCAAGTATATTAAAGAATCTCTACTTACTTTCTCTATTTACTGCCCGGAAATCATTTTGATTAAGCGCCTCTGTTAATAAACAATATCGTATGTTATTATGCAGTTTTTAAATAAAATTACCTCTATATTTATCAGGGTTTCAAACCCAAAACATAGTAATATTTTATATAACATACTAAATTCATATCGTTATCAGTAGACCATTATTCGATTTAAAGCGATATTAGAGCAATAAATTATATAGATCAACATGAAAAGCTCTGCCGGTATAGATGGGGAACCTATTAGGTTAAATGACCTTGGATGTTTTAGCATATTTCGTATATAACATAATCTGTACCTACTAGAGTGACATAACGCTCAATCTACCTATCATGCATAAATAATTTTGCATGTGTACATTCACTATACCTATTCTCTTGCGCTATTATCACTGTGTTGTGTATACACGGCTTTAGATACAATTAACAAAGTTAATATAGATTTCATAACAATACTATTTACTCTAAAAAAAAAAAATAACAAAATTTTTTTATAAAACACGGTTTTTTTTAACATTAAATATGATTATTTTCTTTGTAATTCTGTTGATAATGGTCTATACGTCTTAATTATTACATAAAATATATTTGAATTAAATTTTAACAAGAACATTTAGAACGGTATAAATTTATAGTCTGTTTTGTAAATAACAAAATAATTTTGTCAGAATATTTATGTCAAGGAGAGGATGGCGCATATGTTATCATAAATATATGAGAAATATGTCTGTGTACCTATTAAATTATAAAAGAATCATAGAGGAATATAATAGAATAGGTCTTTCTCCTCTCCATGATGCTAAAATTCCGACCAAGACGTTTCGAATTATATATATATATATATATGTGTGTCATTAAATATGCAATTTCCATAGAGGGCACGATTTTGGAACAATAATAACAACGATGAAACGGGCATGCGAATATATCGAACACGACATACACGTCGGAAACAATCAGAAAACAATACGGATAATAATTACTTCATAATTATTATCCGTACAATGTCACAGACCACAACACAACGGAGAATAACCGATTAGGTACCAGACAACGCACCGTTTACATAAACGCAGCAACGGGAAGCTGGGCTTAAACGGCTTGTGTACCCGCGACGAAAACCTGGACAACACATCCCTCCAATAACAAAATCATATATAAATATTACTATTTATACATATTATTTGAAATTGGAGACCTTCCTTCGACCTCTGAGGCAAAAAGTAGTCGACGACAACAGCGCTCATTGATCCAATATCGGCAACGAGGACCAGTCCATCTGTCCATGGACAGATCCAGTCAGATGTAGGGGCTGATGAGTGATCGTTCTCCCCCCGAATAACCCATTATATATCTGAGAACTTGATCACATTATATATAATATATTGTAAATACACATTTGAACACTTTATATTATTGTAAATACTTTTATATATTATATATTACGACAAGTTGGGAAAATTTTGTTAAATATACACATATATATTCAACCGAACACCTATGTCTTATTTCTACGAATAATGGACCATTAACTACTGTTTAATGTTTCAGGAATGATTATTTATATTATACTGTCTGAGCACTTTAATATGTATTTAAAAAAACACATTTTTTCAATAATTTCTAGCGGTTAAAAATATAAGAAAGTGTTAATAACCTATGATACGTCATATATTTCTACATAAGACACCCGAGTTCAATATAGGTATATGACTTATTAAAAAGTTAATTATTTCAAGTATATTAAATAACATGGTATTATATTTATTTAGGTTCACCATTACCAAAAAGTAATTGTAACTGTAATCAATTATATTCTAGTTCAAGTGTGGAATCCGTAAAGTCTGAAAAAATTAAGTGTATTGAGAGGATGTGTATTAAGAAGATTGCTATGTATATGCTAAGCTTTACTTATTGCTCGTCTTGAACCTAATGTATATTCAGAATTAGAATTTTAGTTATTAAAATATATCTTGTCTTGATTATGAAGTAACTCGAACCGTTCAATAATGTTTGTTCCTAACCGAGTTTTCCAAATCCAATCAATCTATATCTTCGTTAGTGGTCACGCAGGCCTATCAATGAAAACTCAGAGGATATTCCGTTTGATATATTTCTAAGCGTAATATATACATTTAACATATTTTTCACTTACCAAAACAGTCTGAACCTATAAACATTATAGGTACATGTAAAATAAACATTTCTATAATGGGTATTTATATAATTATTTACAATATAAATTTATATAATTATAATGTTCGTGAGTAATTCAGTAGTGTGAAATAATTTTTTCTGACCAAAGGATTTATCAGAACTAAAAAATCGTTTTTCAAAATTTAAATATATATTAACAAATATCAATAAAATATTATATGGGTGTCATCATTTTAGTTTTTCCTAAGAGTTTGTGAAATTCATAGAGGCCGATAACTGTTAAAAATAAAACTTCACTATTATATTAATTTTTTATTATTATAGTATCTATGTAATATGTAAACATACCTTACAACAATTTACCAGATTTATTTTTATTTTTTTTTTGTCAACAAATATATAAAATCTAATCACTTATGTACATAAATTGGACTAATTAGATATTTTTCTCCTTATTTAATTTTATATTGCAACTTATGTTTACTTGACAATGAATTATTACTAAAACCGTTGGTAAATATTAAAAAAAAGGTATTCAAATTTGTAAACTCAGTATATTTATACAAAACATACCGAAATTTATTTATGGGAGCTAATATATATATATATATAAAAGTATGAGGTAGAGCTGAATCCCACAGTATATCCATGCACAACACCGTACACAAATCCAGTATTATTTCTATGAGGGTGCCAAAGTTTTGCCCTCTTTCAGTCGATATAAGCAAATAAAATTTAATAAATCAAAATACAATAAATTAAAAATATACAACTAAAGACCATTACGCATTAGATTACACCTAGGCCAAGTACGCATTTAATTCCAAGGGTGTGCGAGTTCACATCCAGTACACCCCCAAATGGCACCTGTATTATATTTATAAATTAATAGAGTTTTTACACATCGATATAAATGTATATATTGATATATTTAATTCTTTAATAATAAGATAATAATCTCAGTGCATACCTATCCTATTGCTTACTTTACGATTCTTATATGTTATATACCTATAATAACTTGTTGGTGTCTAATTAAAGTGTCTTTTTATTAAAGAACGTAGGTACCTAAAGAATAACTATTTTAATAGTTTATTACAATGAAAATTAAAATAATATTTGCTTTTCCGGTATCAGTGTTTTCTATTCTAAAGTAAGTACCTGCTTTATTTATACAAAAGTTTTTCGATCTAAGTATTATTATGTCTTATTCAGGGAGTCAAAACTGTTTAAAAAAATAGTATAAATTTTTTCCGTGTTTTGGCTTTAAACGGTTTAATTTTTCGGGGATACAGGTTTCGTGTATAAGACAGGTTAAATTTTTTTCTGGTTAACGAGTTTTGGATTTAAAAACGGTTCCAATTTTTGGATTTAATTTTTTAAGTTTTATGTTTTTATTTGGAATTCAATAAAATATTTTTCATCAAAATTTTTCAGTTGGGTCAAGGTCTTCATATTGTGCGGTCGTTATTGTTTGTTTGCTCTCTTATCGGTAATTACGTAGTTTTCAGTATGCCAAAGTCTTCGAATTCCATTCCTGTTCTTACGGATAATGCTAATTTTAATGATAAATTGAACAAACTTGTTGAAATGGTATCGAATTTAAAATCATCTCAAAACAAAATTATTTTATCTCTTAATTCCTGCCGTGATTCATTGAAATCCCAAGAAAAGAAAATTGATTCTCTGTCTATGCGGCTAGAAGATATTATTACAGAAAATAACTTACTTAAAGATAGAGTTAATCAATTGGAATAAAAATTATCTGATGTTGAACGTTGTATAGTAAATAATAAAAATATTTCGAATGCAAATTTGTTTTCTGAGCTTACGGACCGGTAGTCAAGAGCCCATAATATTATTTTATTTAATGTGTACCTGCATTTTCCTCATCAGTACCTGCTGATAAATGTAATGATACTTCTTCTTTTATTGAAAATGTTTTTAGCACTATTGGCTTATAAATTTGTCCAGTTTCTATCCGACGACTGGGTAAAATCACTGGAAATCTCGCCCTTTACGGCTTGTTTTACCTACGCCTTCTGATGTGTTCGACATTTTAAAAGTCAAACGTAAGTTACTTAATGATTCTAAATTCTCTTCAGTGCGTGTATGAACCTAACGTTGTTACAGCGTGATTATCTCAAATCTATATTATCTGAATTAAAATCAAGAAGGGAAAATGGTGAAAATTAAATTTTCATTAAATATTAAAATAATATTCCCTTCATCTCAAAAAAAAACGATCAAACCAACCTCAATTAATGAAAAATTCATCAGTCTATTATCAGAATGTTCGGAGGTTAAATACCAAAATAAATACTATACAAATGAATGCTGCTCTCTTTGATTACGATATACTCGTTTTAACGGTAACCTGGTTATCAAATTCAATTAGTAATGCCGAACTTGGACTTTGTAACAAATATTCTATTTTCCGATGTGACCGATGTGACGTTCATGGTGCGGCAATAAGAGGCGGCGGTGTACTAATTGGAGTCAAAACCCAATTAAACAGCCATTCAATTTATCTACAAAATAACCAGGTTGAACAATTGTTTGTAAATATTTGTTTTAAGTCTTTTTCTTTTATTCTCGGTGGTCATATATATTATATAGGTTTTTATAATTTGCACGTTGAATCTCTTGAAAA
The DNA here is from genome assembly GCA_025469235.1 of Pemphigus obesinymphae. Taxonomy (NCBI): domain Eukaryota; kingdom Metazoa; phylum Arthropoda; class Insecta; order Hemiptera; family Aphididae; genus Pemphigus; species Pemphigus obesinymphae. The sequence goes on along the minus strand of JAIPRL010002305.1, from coordinate 7,845 downwards.
TTTATTGTATTCTAATTCTAGCTTTAAGTTTTTAATTTTGGGTGATTCTAATCTACCGGGTATAAAATGGTCTCTGACTAACAACAAAATTTTGCCCCAATTGTTTAATATTAGTTCTCGTTATTCAAATATTTTGTCGAGCATATCAAGCACTAATTTTATGCAATTTAATTTATTATTTAATCGCATGGGGTCTTTATTAGATCTCGTTTTTTCTAATGTTTATAATGTTATTGTATCGTCTGCTGCGAATTCACTTGTGCCTTTAGATTATAACTACCATCCAGCCTTAGATATAAGTTTACCTGTTTTGTCCATTGATTATATAGAATATAAGGAATATATTTATGATTTCTATCGCTGTGATTATAACTGTATTAGATCACTTATTGCTTCTGTTGATTGGAATGGCACATTTAATAATTTATGTATAAATAATGCCGTTGACATTTTCTATTCTCTTATTCATGATATTATTAATACTAAGTGTTCTAAAATATGTCAGTTTTCTTCTTTTTATCCTTTGTGGTGTAGTAGCGAATTAAACAAATTAATCTATTCTAGAAAGATAGCCCATAAAATATATAAATAGTTTCCAAGCCGACTTCATTATAATTCTTTTTCAAATTTACGTGCTCGGTGTAAAGCTTTAAACAAAAGAGATTATTCTAATTATTTATACAAATCTCAAAATTCCATATCTAGTATCTCTAAATATTTCTGGAAATTAATTAATAATAAACGTCGTAATTCGTCCCTTCCTTTGGTCATGTCACACAATAATATAAAGTTTTCGGGTGGTAGTGAAATTTCAAATGCTTTTTCTAATTATTTTTCCAGTTTATTTAATTCCTCTTTTTCTTCTTCACAAGTTTCTGATACAAATAATATATTAGTATTGGATTTTAATTCTTGCTCACTGTAATTAAAGGATGTCTTTGATGAATTTGATCACATCAGCAATAAAATTAGTCCTGGTCCTGATAATATTACGAACATATTTTTCACCGAATGTAAATTTGCCTTATCAATTCCCTTATTCTATTTATTTAACTTGTCACTTAAATCTGATATATTTCCTAGTAGGTGGAAATTGAGTCATGTATCTCCAATTATTAAAGGGGGAGATGCTAGTTTGTTGTCTAACTATCGGCCTATTTCCATTATATCAATTATACCAAAAATGTTCGAAAATATTATTATTAAAATGCTAACTCCTTTGATTAAAAACATAATTATTGATGAACAACACGGTTTTTTTCTGGAAGGTCTACTACTAGTAATTTGTTACTATTCCAAAACTATGTTTTAAACCCTTTCAAATTAGGTTATCAGGTTGATAACATCTATACTGACTTTTCAAAAGCTTTTGATAAAATTGACCATAATATTCTAGCTACTAAGTTATATAATTTAGGATTTCGTAATCCTTTTTATTCTTGGTTAGTTTCCTTTATCACTGGGAGAAAACAATTCGTTAAAATAAAAAATGTTAAATCACCGGTATATGTTACTTCAGGTATTCCTCAGGGGTTGCACTTAGCTCCTCTTCTATTCAACCTATTTATAAATGATATTAAATTTTGGAATTCTCGATTTCTACTTTTTGCTGATGACTTAAACATTTTTCGCATCATAAACTCCTCTGAAGATGCTAAACTTCTACAAAACTATCTTGAACAACTCTGTGACTGGTGTAAATTAAATAATTTTTTTTTGAATGTTGGTAAATGTAAATTTATGACTTTTTCTAAAAGGCGTATATCTTCAATTTATAATTATAATCTAAATGGTATTGATTTAACTAAAGTTACTCAAACTAAAGATCTAGGTGTATTTTTTGATTCAACTTTATCATTTAATGGACATTATGCCTATATTTTAAATAAAGCTTCCCCTATGTTAGGCTTTTTAGGTAGAATCCGTTATGATTTTAACAATCCCATAGTTTTAAAATCGCTTCATTGTTCTTTTATTCGATCAGTACTCGATTATAATTCAATTGTTTGGTCCCCATACACATCGGGTCCGGTTAGTGCTATTGAAATAATATATAATCACTTTTTAAGATTTTTTGCTTTTAAGTTCGGTATTCAAGACAACAACATTCATCTTACACAACTTTACTTTCATTAACTAGATTAGAAACTTTAACGACCAGAAGAATTCGATCTGATCTTTGTTTTACTTTTAAATTACTTAATGGTTATATACATTGTTCTGGGTTATTAGCTCAGTTTGATTTTTTAGTCCCGGGATGTCGTACTAGACAATCAAATACGTTTTTTGTGCCATTCTGCCGAGCTAATTACTCTCAAAATTCTTTAGCAAGAATAATGTGCTCTGTTAATAAATTTAACTTTGACTTATTTTGTAATAAAAATATATGTTTTTTTAATGTGTACCTTAATAACATTTTGTTCTGTTTATGATGTATTATTGTTATATTTATTGTTATGTTCATTCTTCATGATTAATGTATCATTCAAACGTATTACCATGTATTACTATATATGATATTCCGTGAAATCTTTTATTACACTTTTTTCTTTAGGCTTTGCCCGTTTAAATAAAACAAATAAATAAATAAATAAAGTTGATATCAGAATGTATTTGTTTCATTTGTTTCATAGTGTACTAACCCTATATACTAACAAAATATGCCAAGATTCATATTAGTTATTTATAATTTATTATAGATATTAACTTAAAGCATTATTATAGATATATTAAAATTGTCACTCTTATATAATACCTACCCAATATTTTAAATTATCAAAAAAAGTATTCCTAATTACCCTATAACATTTACAGTAGAATAAGTGGATTATTTAATAAATATGGCACATGAACTATTAAATTAATATATTATTTCTATTTCAGTATTTTAATATTTTCACTAAATTGTCGATTTACATTATCCAAGTTTTTTTAAAAATTTCGGTTACGCAATTTGAGAACGTTTTACATTTTTGACGGGTTTTGGGTTTCGGGCGTAACCAAGTTTTAATATTTTCAGATTTTAATATTAAGAAGGCACTTATTCAGAAAATGGTTTCAGTTATATCCAGGTTTAAAGTACAGGATTAAGAAATGGTTTAATTTTTTTTCGAGTTACGAGTTTTGGGTTTTAATATTTTGCAGGTAACACGGTGTTTCATCGACTCCCAGATTTATATTAATCATTCTTGGTTTTTTTTTTTTAATTGTAATGTATAGTGTTTTTTTTTTTTTTTGGCATATATACCTAATAGAAAACGGAATATATAATAATGTAAGTTAAAGTAGTTGATATATATTTGCACCAATTTTTTTTGTGACATTATTATAAAAAAAAAAAATTTAATTTGGGTGAAGATAGAAATGTATTAGATTTCCTATGATATTGTTTTTTTTTAACCTAACAGTTTTTCTACTTATATATATATTTCAAAGAAAGTTAATAACATAATTAAATTTCTGCTAACTTTTAAAATAAAATAATAAAATTTTATATTTAATTAAACGCAAATAACTTAATAATAATCACTTACAACATTTTTTCAATTGGTCATCATTTACTGCTATAGCTTATAATAAATAAAATAGTAATTAGTGTAATAACTATATATTACTATTTATTATAATAATGAAGTGTTAAGTATTATCAATTTGTTAATTATTTCCTGCTACTTTCGTTGATCTCAAACATTATAATGAAAGAGCAAAAGACCTTAATGAACAAACAAGGGAAATAAAGGTCAAAATAGTAATTACAACGTCACGTTATAAACTGTGAGAGTGGCTATAAGTCTCCAGCAAGGAGATGTACAGTCCTTAGTTGTGTGTAACCTAATTAAAGTAGGAGAAAGTAGTTCAAGAAAAAAAAACATTTCCAAAGGAATTGCGCTAGATGAATTTATAATTAGACTCTAAGAGTAAGAGGATGATTTCTCTCTCTTAGGTAATCATACATTTTTATGCATTTTTTCAAAATACGTATTATTTAGATTTTCGAGATATCTGCAGTTTCTTCACTAAGACGCAGGTTCTGATTTATTTTTTATAAATGTATAACAGCCATGTGTTTCGGGGATAATTAAAAGATACGGCATGAGTTATTATCCTTTTAATTTTTATAATTTACCAATACTTAAATACATTTTTTTCCTAAACTCATTTGAGGATAAATATAATTTTCTGAAGTAAACCCCCATCTCGATATAATATTGTATATAATAGACATAAAAATGTTTTTCTCCGAGAACTCCAAAGTTCTATAGTTGTGGGATTAGGCGTTCCATCTAATGTATAGTAAAACTAAATAAAATATACTTACATAAACTACTTTCGCCAATTTCTGGATTGGTTTTTTGTCTTTTGTTAGGATTGTTTAAATTGTCATCTAAAATAGTATTCAGTTAAATGGTTGTAATGTGTTGCAAATGTATTTCTAGTGGCTAATCAGTCTACATTTTTAGAAATTTCTAATGTTTTATATTTTTCCTAAATTTTCCCCCAAACTATTACAAAACTGTTTAAAAAATAAGATTTTGTAACTTCAGTAAGTAGTCCGACTTAAATTTTGCCTTAAGATTTGTATTCATTAGCAATATTACTAGGTCATGTGGGAAAAATATGTTACGTTTTACAACTTAATACATATACTTGTATTATATATTTTTATATTATTTAAAAAAAGAATTCTTATATTTTAAATATTTTTTTCTTCTCAGAATAAATATAATTTTAATACTTATTAAATTAAAATATTTTTTTTTAATTTATATGAATATTTTTAATACATAGCCTATAAAAAAGGATTAAAAATTCAAAAATATTATGTTCAAATCAATGTTCGGACATCAGGAAGTACATGTAAAATAATTTTCTGTGTATTGGCAAAAAACACAATAATATGGGGATCTCCAAAAGCCTTAAATAAAACAAAATCACCGAAAATGGCACATTTTTTATAATTTAGCCAGAAACTTAAATATAACATTATACAATAATTATAGTTCATTATAGAATAATTGAAGTTATAATTGAAAATCTATCAATCAAATAAACTTATTGATTTTTCCTTTTATTGAGGAGTATGATATATTATAATGTCTGATTATATTTAAGAAATTTTAAATATAATAATGAATAATATTAAATAATTAATGTAATATTTATTTGAAGCTTCTCTCCTTTTCATCCATTCACATACAATTATTTGTTTCATATTTTCTCCGAAACCACTATTTCTTCTGTAGAACAGAATACAGATACTAAAATCCCAAATATTTCAACCTCACACACTACATCACCACAAACTCATTACTTGACTTTTCTTATTCGCTCCATGTTCCCTTTCTCAAATATCAAACTATGTATTATCAATTATTATCTTAATAATACAGTTATACATAATACTTAAATATTTTGTTATATACAATATATTCATAAATATTTATAATGATTATTGTATTTTTTCCACTTACAATTTTACCAATGCTTTTATAAATTTTTTATAAGCTATATTTCTGTGAACCCACATTTCAATATATTATTATATATAATAGACTCAAAACATTTTTTACCCAGAATTCCAAAATTATAGTTGTGGGATTAATGTGCTATATAATGGATAGTATAACTAAATGAAATTTATTTACAAGAATCATTGGCATTTTCTGGATCTATTAACATTATTCATTAATTATTGTTTGACATATTAACTATAATATGTTTAATAATATAATTTAGGTAATATTATAATAATTAAAAGTATAAAAACTGAATACCTGGTTTCTACTACATAATAAATTTAGCTTACTTCCATAATTGCGGAAAATATTCAATACGAGTAGAGACGCAAAATATTTGGTTTATAAAGAAAATAGTTATTTTACTCAGTATGCTGTTCAATATGATGCCAGGACAAAAAGCTATTATATTTTGCCATTTACGGATGAAGTTCTTGATTTCACATAATAAAAATAGTATTCTTTCTAGAGACGGAAACATCTGTCATGGTTATTTAATGTTTTAAATATAAAATAATCAGTGGGGAGAGTGTAATCTGGAATTATATATTGGTTCATAGAGAATAAAAATAATAAGGCTCTCTTGTTTAATTTATAGATTAGAATGTCCTCGTTATTTAAAAGGATTTATGCAGCTGGTGGTTTATGTAGTAGACATCAATTAAGTTAATAAATCTTAGACTAGTGTTCTGCATGGTTACTTATTGAATTAGAAGACTTAAGAATTAGAAGATTAGTTGAATTAGAAGACTTTCATTCACACAGTGATGGATCATTGACAAACGAAATACGGTAATGAAACGCTGTCTTAATGATTAGATCTCTAATATTAATCATTAATTATTATAGACAGCATTTGTGAGAGATTGTGGATTTTATTTTGTATGGAAGAGATTTTTTGAGATTCTTCTGTGTAAGAACGGTAATATTTTTGGACTATGATAGCTTTGGAGGAGATACTAAAGCTGATTAATATGATTCAAATCTACGTCTTTGTGTTGACCACAAGCTTTAGCCATGTGGGTTCCATCACATGGCACCCGAAGCACTATGTTGATATGTTCAGTAATTTTCGTCCATAGCTTTCGATTTTTATTGAAATGTAAAATAGTCATCATTCGTTTGATAGATGGGTTTAAGTTTTGTATAAATGAAGAGAGTATACAATTCAGTGTTGTTACTGGAAAGTATTTTTGAACTATTTTCGTGTTCATTGGTATGAAATAAACAGTCACGAATTATGGTTGTTATTTTTCCCGAAATTCTTCTTTAGTCAGCGATTAAAAGAAATAATTAGAGGATTTTGTTTCTTAAGCACTATGAGCTGAGCTGAAGTTGAGAGTTATCCTATGAGTAACTTCAAGTCTGGATATATTTAGTCTAATTATATATATATACATAATGCATAATATAATCTTTATTCTATACAAGCATTATAATATATTGAAAACACTTACCGAAAGCATATACTATAAACATCATTAAATACTTAAAAAAATAGTAGAAACTATAAAATATTTTATTTATTATATTTCATTTTAATCTTATACGAGTATATCATGCAGTACAGAATTATTATTATATAATATTGATAAACAGAATAACAGATAAGCTATATATCTAAAACTATTTAATATTTAGTCACTAAATATAATTCATTCGCATTGATAGATTAATTTAATTTAATTGATCCACATTCCTTATATTTTTATTTTTCATCATATTTAATACCTATGAAAAATACATTTTGTCAAATAAAATAAATATTTTGAATTTTATATATGTTGTCTTGAGAAATAATGAATTTAAAGGACATTTTTAATATATTTATGATATAAAAATTATAAATATTTATTATATATTATATATATATATATTTTATAATTATATATATTAACCCGGTGGAGAGGGCTAAGAATACCTCCATGGTTTCCTCGTGCCTGTCGTAGAAGTCGACTAATTAAGGTTGCGTCAGGTCGACCGCCAGCATAAAACTTGTCAAAAAGTATGAGAAGTCTTAATAAGAATATAGGCGAGTTTTCCCATCTCGGATGTTAGCGGGGAAAACAAAATTGCGTACTTGGGTGTGGAGATAGCCTAAGGGACCAAGTGACCAGTACCAGCCTGACAGTGGCTGCGGTAGCCGTTCCATCAGTTATATGTGCGGGTCTACACAACGGCCGTGATGTCGATGGTGTAGGCAAAGCACCAAAGTGTTTTGGGTTAGATTCGCACTTGAGTACGCAGGATAGGTTCAAAGTGCGAGTAGGTACGTGGAATGTAGGAACATTGACAGGTAGGAGTAGGGAGTTAGCAGAAGTTTTGAAGA
>JAIPRL010002304.1:0-62279 GCA_025469235.1 Pemphigus obesinymphae | reverse complement strand
TAATTTTTTGATAGTTTTTGCTTACGCATTAAAAAACTATTATGAAAATCGAAAAATGACCTCTCAAAAGTACCAACTAGATGCAATTTGCTACCGGAAACCGGGTATGAGTGTAAAGATCGGAGCATTCTTTCTGGTAGAAAAAGTGTTTACAGAAAAATAAAAAATAAAAAAAATAAAAATAAACATCATTGTAAAACCATAAGCTTCCTCGCTACGCTCAGAATCTAAAATATGATTAACGAACTAAATATGAAAATAAACAAGTAAAGAATAAGGTTTTCGTATATAGTAGGATCATGTTTACTAGTGCAAGAATACATTTACGAGAAAATCACGGAATAGAGTAAGAAGAAGAATTAAGTATTAACATATTCAGAAAATATCTTAGGTACGGACGGGAGAAGTAAAAAGTATAATTTCTTAAAGCAAAAATGTGAAGTTAAAATTGGATTTAACCAAAAGTGGTTACTAAAACCATAAAAATCTAGGTCTACATCCCCGTTAACCAAAATGAAAGTTTCGTGGAAGTGATATATAAAAGGATGTGTGGAAGGAAAATGTAATAGATTACGATTGGAATAAAGGCGAAAAATAGTGACGGACCAAAAATGCAATTCGTACGAAAAATTAGAAGGAAGGCAAATAACCGAGTAGTGTGGAGAGTTGCTGTAAACCAATATTTGGACTGAAAACAGAAGAATAATATAAATATTGATAGTATAGATATTTCAAATTTTAATATCAAAAACTTTTTTTGAGGTATCACACTGATCAATAAAATAAAAACGCACGTCAATGGAAACAATTTTTAGTAATGGGCACCTTTCTTTTCACATTTTCAACAAATATCCAAATTAGGAGATTTGTACATATCAAATATAGTGTTTCCACTTCTGGGGGCGGATTTTTAGGTATTTGTATACCGTGTCAGTGTTGTATTTATATGGAGTGTCTATGGATATTGAATCCATCCTCAGTACCAAACAAATAATGATCCCAATTTGCCGCGGCCTCATTTCACCGCCACCGTAATATACCGTATAAGTTGGTACTCTTGTTTTGTCTATTTCACAATTACTACCTCTTCCTAATTCGATTATATAAACAATTTATTTTATTTTTGTTCAATAATAACGTAATATAATAAGCCGAAAAAATAACACACCCGATGAGTTGCGTGTGCGTCATGAAAAATATAATACTGAAATATAAAATCAATCTTTCTGGAACGTGGACAATACAATTATTATACTTTATATAAAATCAAATTGGTTTTTTGAGAACATCAACTTAACACCTAACTAATTTCTCATCTAAAATTTGTGTCTTGTCGGTCATGTCATGTGTGCCTATCGGTATGGTGCGCGCAATATTTTCAAATTGGTGGGGATGGGTATATATACAAATACCAAGAGTCATTGGTATCATTTTCTTTAGTTTTGATCGAAAATCCATTGAAAAAGAAGAAATAAAACAAGCTAAAAGGGAGGGGATATCCCACCCTCATACCCCTCGTGCGCACACCCCTGATGTAGCTTATCTAGGCGTGCATCCTGCAGAACATGGATCTTAATGAATACAAAAAAAGTTAAATGCGTTTTAAACACCATAGCGTATTTAAATAGATAACCGCGGAAAAAGTTTGTATTCTATAACATAATAATTTTAGCACTAAAATGAAAAATAATTTTGATAAAAATTAAAATTTTTTTTTTTACAACAATATCGTAACTAAATGCATTTATAATTATTTAAAAAAAATTTTTAGTTCATTTAGAAGATAATTAGATATTTTTACAGAAAAAGTTAACATTAAAGTCAATTGATTAGATATAAAGTCTCTGTAGTACATGCTATTTTGAAAAAAGTTGTTTTGAGAAAATAGCATTTCAGATTAAAAAAATACTAATAACAGTATGGAACATCAAAACCAATTAACTTCGACTTTAGATTTAATTGATAATTCTATTTTATACCTATATTTTCAATAAAACTTTACGGGTAGGTAATATTATTTTCTTACTTCTACTATTGTAGATATTAATACCACAAGGTAAAACCGAGAAAAGACCTATTTAATGTACCAACAACTACAACAATTATTTTTCTACAAAAAAAAAAAAAAACGTTTTGTTACGTGGTGAGCACCCGATGGATTTCGCGATAAAATATCACAAAATTAAATTGATCGCCGGGAGGGGATCGTTTGGAAAATGATCGATGTGTACGAAAGATACCTACCGATACGTTCATATATTATATATACTAGTTGAAATTCCATTTCCGTCTACGACATGAGAATACATTGGGAATAAAGGTGTATTTTTTATTTAGAATTTTCGTGTTTTCCAAGTACCCATAATAAACTTCAGCTGGCCGTCAACGTAGTATAACGTGGTGGCAAAAAGTATATGTACACACAGGTAATTAAGCGTTAGGTAAGGTACAGCGCAGTGTTGAGCCCGGATAAATAGATTTTTTTTAAAATTAATTTAATTGATTAAAATTAAAGAAATGAAAATATGTTTTTATATATTTTAAAGGTTCTTATTAGATTTATGAACAATACAATACACCGTAATGAAATATTATTGTAGCCATTAACCGCGAAAATTCAGATCTTGTTTTCCTCTAATGTTCGTTTTACTCCAAAAACGGGTCTATTCCATTTTCCTCCACTGACCAAAGATAGACAAAAAATACATACTCATTTTGATTCACCCATGCCTATAAAGTCGGGGGCACTCGTACAATTTAAATCTATAATATTCTTTGATTTGTTGTACGAGTTTAATATCTCGTCGGGGAAATATTATTGGAAATTAAATACGCTGAAATACGTGTATTTATATAAAAAAATATATTGGCGAAAATACATTTGGAGGAAAATGGTATTTTGTTTGTGGAGGAAAAGGAATTTTTTTCTTGGAGAAAAATGGTCCGCCCAATTTATAATTAAAATAATCATGTACCCGGTACCAAATAATAATAAAAATCAATGTTTTTGCCCAGATTCCTCGTAGAATTTGACGGAAAACACATAATGTAATAAAAATAATAATTTTAAATAAAATTTATAAAATTTAATGAAAAATAAACTTATTCATAAACATAACCAAAATTATAATGAAAATTTAACAAAAATCAAAATAATTCTATATTATATTCTATATAACTCTAGATAAGATAAAAGATAAATGAACATTTATCTAGATATGTCTCAACTCTGGTAAGGTAGGTAGTAGGTAGGTATCTAATGTTTATTATTTTTTATAAGGACAATGCGCATACTACGTGTTCTACAATTTAATAAAAAAGTGCCGAAATTAATGTTAACCGTGCATTGTTAAAAGCCAGTAGACATTATTGTTCGAACACTTAAAAATTAATAACGTGGCGGCGTGAGCTTAAATCATAATTTATTTGTTGGTTGTATTTCACCACACGAAGCAATTAAAAATAACGTCTTATGCCATCAAAAAATCAATGGCCCATTTGATAACTACCGGAAAATATTTACCTTTTTATAACTATATCGAAATGTTTTGCTCGTCTTTTATTTTTTACCATCAATTTATTCTGAAGTAATCACTTAAAAATGTAAATTTATTTTATTTTTTCATTGCCAAATAATGAATTAAAAATCGATTCGCCTTAAATACCTACTTTATACTTTTATTATTTCGGTATTCCTATAAGCGCACAAATGTATAGGTACAATATACGTATACAATAATAATTGCTAATGAATTATTTATAGAATAATAAAGTCGTAATTATTATTTGTGTCATATTAAAAATTTTAATGTATATAATTTAGAAATATATATAGATGTTGAACACGGATTTGGGTAAAATACTTTTTGAAAGTATTTCGAATACACATTCCGAATATTTTCAAATAAATTATTCAGAATATACAGTTGAATACTTTATGATACAATTGTTCTTAAAGTATATTTGGAATAGGTGCATCATGAAAAATATTCCAAAATTTTTAAAAAAAAGTATTCAAAATACTGTACATGAATACTTTCATAAAATGTATTTACAAATCATTGGGAATACTTAAAAATTATTCTGAATACAGTATTTTCCGAATACTATATTAGAATCCCTACACAAATCTGTTAGAATGATACTATATTAGGAATTGGACGTACGTATTATATTGGTTTTTATTTAAATAATATTTTATTAATAACATTTTTTTTTTTTTTTTTATGTATTTATTAATAATTATTAACAGTATATGCAATTCTTTTAATTGGTCCGATAAAAATATTAAATATCATTTAATATTTATATTGTGATATACGTAGTTTTTTAATTATTAGTTTTAATGAAATTATTTGTTTAATAATATGATTACTATAATGTACATACAAAAAATGTATGTATTCAAATGAAGTCAACTTCGTTTCTATATCAATCAATATTAAGGTCATCTTCTAGTAAATTCAATTTAATTCCTAGTTAAAAATTGTTCTATAATCATTTTAAATACTTACCTTTATGTATAATTTATAATGTGATTTAATTTACTATATGTACGTCATGTTAAAATAATTATGAAAATAATTTATAAAGCAAATTAAAATTCTCGATACATTTTATAAAATTGTTAAGTTATTGTTGTACTATCTAATAATTGATAACGGTGTGTTCTACAAATAAATGCCAAAACTAATATTGGTTATCCATATTGGTGCAAATATTATCGAAAAAAAAACATATATATATGTATATGTGTACCTGTATATTCAATATTGATAAAATTATAAAATGCAATATTTTGATAAAAATATTACACAAAGTGGAGTAAATATTATTGGCGTTAAAATTTAAAATTCAATAAAAAAAAAAATGGACTTTTACTTCTAGTGACAATTTCTCAATATTTTATTTTTTACGAAATCTGTATAACTATAATATGCGATTGATCAATTAAAAAAAATCAGGCCAATACGTCGGAAACACGTTATTCGATAAATTAAATACGGTAAGTGATAAATATATTGAATTTTAAAGTAACAATGTGTAATTTCTTTCGACAAGACTATTTTGAGCGGAGCTTTTACGAAATATATTTTATTAATAGAAGTAAACAAAATTATAAAAAAAATTCAAGATTTAAAGACGTACGTATAGTAGTAATAAATACATACCTACTCTGTGAAAATTTCGAATTTATTGACTCATTTTTTCGGAATTACTAGGAATTTCAAGGAAAACCCGGTTTTTTGCAGTTTATGGTATAGTTTTTTCCGACGCATATATAGAAAATTCAAAATTTTTTATCGTATTAAAGTACCTATATAAACCTGTAAGAATAATTTATAGAAAAAAATCAAATATATCACTGTAAAACCAGAAGCTTTCTCAACTCCGCTCAGAATATAAAATAAGTAAATAATATTGGATTTCATTGTGATATCACGTAAGTTATACGATTAGATTAAGTTATTCAAAGAAATCATGGCAAACTATACAAATGAACATTATATACCTATAAAGCCGAATTTCTATAAAATAACCTACACCACAACGTATTCTTATTTTTATTTTTATCCCAATGGACTCAATATCTTAAGTTTATATTTTTAAATAAAATACTCCATATTACTATACTTGAATGTGCCTACCTACCTACGTACAACTTATAACTTTAATATCTTTAAGAGACAAAATTTACTATATTTTCTATAAAAATAAAATACGAAATGTTTACTTGATTTTGAGGCGCTGTTGTTATTTCTATAGACATTTTTTTTTATAATAAAAGCTGTATTATGTTAAAATCGATTATTGAATATATATATATATGTATATATATTTAACGAATAGACTTTTCCGTGAAAACATTTATTGGAAAATAAAAACGAGATGGTAAAAAACTTACATTCAAATTTTAAGTGGTTTTTTTTTTTAACGTAATTCATTATTGTATTCAATAAGTATTGTAAAATGATTACAAAATCGTACAAGATATCTATAATATAACTAATTTACCTGCAAATGATCAATTCCATAGTTCAGGACTTCTGTGACGTTGGTGCCAGGGCAGACCATTTCGGTAGATGAACAGACAAGACATTTGCCGGAACACAATAAACTTTCCGGCGGCGAATTTTCGAGTAGTATTCCTCCACTAGCGGTCTTTGCCACACAAAACAACGCCATCGCCAGACCAATCTTCACTCTGAAGCTAATCTGAAACGTATAAAACATCTAAAATTCTCCAAATATTAATCGTTATTTCTATAATCAATAATTTGTATGTATAAATTTATAATATCGGAAAACTGTACCAAAATGGTATAATAATTCACTAAGAGCTATCCAAGAAAGATGTTAATTTAAAAATTAACAGTTTTTTTCCTTAAAACTCCTTTCTCAAATTAAAAAAAAAAAATCGTTTAACGATCAATACATTATATTATCCATAAAGTAAAATTATGTTGTAATGAACTTTTTGACTTCAAAATACGTATTGAAAATACTTTCAGTATAAAATAATATTTTCCAGTGCATTTTTAAAGCAATTATAACTGGGTGATAATCAAAAAAGTATAAAAATATAGGTACCCATACATTAGGGTGATCATAGGTAACGTATTTGAGGAATGCATCCTGTTGTTCCGACAAACTTTAAACGGGACGACTTTGTTCGGCTTTTGGAAGTGAGGTTTCATTTTTTTTTATCTAACATTTTTCTAAAAAAAATATTGGCGGACAATTGACGAATAACTCTTTTTTTTACCGGTTTTTCAAACCGATCTATGAAAATGTTTGTAAAAAATCATTACTATATTCACTTTTTTTTTCAAAATATGTATGTTACCCTACTATACATTATTCAGATGGGGATTTTATGCTTGTACCTCATTATTATTTTTCAAAAAAAAATAGATAATGGGAATACTATAGATCATAGATGGGTATAATTAATAAGTTATAATGTAATATGTCCAATAAGCAAAAGAAGATTATAGTAAAACTATAATGTTAAATTTAATTAAAATTATTTTTTTAATCGTCTTTCGAAAATATTGACAACCTTTAATATTAGTATAAATAAGCAACTAACCAAAAAATAAAATGCAGTTTTACATTTAACTTTTATTTAAATTATAAATAAGCAACAATATATTATATGTATAGGTATATAATATATTTATGTCCAAGTTTCGTATACCTAATAATTTCAATAAACGTTTAATTAATGAATAATTTTTGCAAGTTTTTTGACCTTTGTATATTTATAATAATACAGAACATTTTATTTCACATTGGTTTATTTAATATTAAAAAAATGTAAGTCGCCCAATCTTCAATAATAATATTCATTAGACGATAAATTATTTTCACGGGGCAACATTACTATGTAATTACGTTTACTATCTTAAAAAATTCACTGATATTTTCAATATAATTTTGACGTACAAAAAAATAAGCCCCGAAACATTATTTCACTGTCTGAACATGTTTTAAGAATGTTTTTGATTCTTTTTATTGTTTGAGATATTGTTATTACATTTATATTACATTTTTATTACAATACATTGTATTTTTTTTTTAGCTAACAATGGATTATACCTAACATATAATAACATAGAAAATTCAGTCAAGCGTAACTAATTATAGTTGATGTTTAACAAAAATTTGAAAAAATTCGTAATATGATAAAACAAAAACATAAACACAATTTATAAATAAAATTAAGAATTTATATGCTATGTTTATTACAATACCACGAAAGAATAGCCATTGGAAGTTTCATTAAAAATGTAATGATAACACGGAAGAGTATACTAGTATACATTTTTACTGAGATATACCGTATACGTTCATAAATAAAGCAATAAATGAATAATATAGTTATATGTGTGTGGATAAGATTGCAAGGAAAGTCGATGTTCACAATATGAACAAATAAAAAAATATGATAAGAAGAAAGTTAGAAACACGATCATAACATAATAATAATAACGGTATGTGTTAAATATATATTATTTTAAGTCTGCATAGGAGATAAGAACATTATTTTAATGATTATATAATATCATAAAAATTCTAACTTCTTTTACAATAATAATAATAATATGACATCTCGTAAAAAATTATATTAAGCAATAATATGATTAGTCGCCCATGTTGTCAATCGAAACAACGAGAATACGGTAATTTGTTAAAAATAATAATTGTGATAACTTGAAAATCGTATTAATTATTATCTATGAATAACAATAATAATAATAAAAATACTATCTGTTGAAACAGGCTTACTACAATAGTACAAAATGTAGGTTTTTGTGTAATTGTTATTTTAGCTGACAATGACATGAATAAAAAAAAAACGTGATTTCAAGACCGACGATTGGGCTTATATGTTTTTTCAAACAATATATTATATGGTATTGTTTTGTTTAAATATATTTACGTATTTAATTTTCTTCCTCTAAAAATAACGTCTTTTGTTAGTTTTAAAACGTACACTGTTGCGTTGTAAAGTCGGTTTTTGGAGATATGAATATTCTCACCATATATTATATATAGATATGACGTATAGGTACGCACCATATAATATGTAAATGTAGAATCGAGATGAATTAGTCAACCATACCTATTATGTTCGGAAATTATTGTTTTATTATTCAAAATATTTGATAAAAAATATGAAATTATTCGCCAATTTATTCGTTATAAATTTCAAGATATTATTCTTCGGTTAAGACCGAAAGACATATTTTAAGAGGACGCGCCACACATGCGTTATTTTACCGTATAATACTGATTTGCGAGACAAAAATCTGGGTCGGACTGTAGTTGTAGTTAAGAAACCAAATTTTACCAGAATACTGTAGATAAAATTATCCGTGTTCTACGGTCATCCTTAAAAAAAAAAAAAAAAAAAAAAAAACAAAATCTTAAAACATTTATTCATTTTGTAAAACACATTTTTTTTAAGGATTTTTTCAGATAACACATCAGTTATATTTGTGATAAAAAAATAATACTACAGTAAAACACAGATAATTTTGTTTACAATATTATGTAAGCATTTGGTTTCTTAACTACAAATATATAGCCTGAGAACACATGTTTGTACGTAAAACGGTTTTGTTAACAAATATTGTGATCACACAACAATAAAAAGTAGTACTGATATACACCTATTTTTAAATTACTTTTAAAATGCACTTAAATTTTTTTAAATGATTAGATTTTTATTTTTTTTTTTTAAATATTATAAAAATTGCCTTTATAGAACGCCTTAAAAAATCGAATGTGAGGCATCATCTTAAGAACATTAGCATAATAGCTGTCTTTAATATTACATCGTAAAGTTATAATATATTGTATATTTCAATGTATTGGTCAATATATTACGAGTATAATATTTGAATTAATAGTTCGGTAAATTAAATTTGTAATCATCTATGTACCTATCTACTCGGTACATATTATACAGGTGTATTTAGTGATGTAAAATCAGGGTAAATAATATTTTGAGAGAATATTTTCTAAAATTGAGAATTTCTGGTAATTTTCTGTTTTTAGCCATATTTTATAAATTTAAAAATTATACTTATATAATATTTTTGTTAAAGTAAATAATTTTAATACTATTGTTGTGGCCATTATTGTACAATAATAATAATAATAATAATAATAATAATCGAATTTCATTATTATTAATGACTAATGAACGATGAATGACGTTATAAGTATTGATATATTGATGTACAATTATCTAAATTTATTCTTGTTATTCAAATTATTTTAAATTTGAGAAACTCACAGAAACCATTTATCATTTATGGCCAAATTAGATTACGACGTTTTCATTTGTGTAATTTTCACAAACTATCTGTACGTTTTTTTGCCTACCATATTGTAACCTTACGTATATTTTACGTAATATTGTGTTATCGTCATCGATAGAGGTACATCATTGCAGTCAATGGTTAATAATGTAAGTTTAAAAAACTTATAACAATAATATTAAAATTTAATACAGTGTCTGAATCGATACGACTTTGAGTTATATTTATACATGTATGTTTTTAATGGATTAGATGATTGCATTCGTATAATATAATAACAATTTGAAACATGTTTTTGTGTGAATATTTTCTCGGGAAAAAATTATGTCAATTCGAATTAGCAATTATGTACAGTACGAGTACCGTACGTACATGAATATAACAGTCGAATGCACAGAAAACTAACGGATTAACCATGACAAAATAAACAGGTATGATCGTTAAATTATTTCACGCAGAAATTCTTCCCCAGACTTGGAAGAAAAACTATTTTTCATGGAATGGAAAATAATTCCGGCTGAAATTTACAAATCATATCTTATCTATACACTAAACTATAGAATAGAAACTTATTATATACTCATAGTGTCCGTATGTTTGTCCGTCTGACCGCCCCCCAAAACATTTTTTAAATTGTAAAATATTGTTCTGAAATGCACAAAGTTCTTACGGATGAGGATAAAAAAGCAAGAAGTCAAAATTACAACAACCGTGAAAAGAAAACGAAGTGATGAACAATCATCTAATTCGAAATTCAACTGCTCGCTCTTTTGCTATCAGTTCTATAAGTACGCCTAAAAGAAATAAAAAAACGTAAACCGTTGTCAATCCTGTTTTTTCGACATATTTCATAGGAATAAAATATTACATATCGTATCGCTGTCTAATTATTACCATAAATTAAATACTTGATGTATATATTTAAAGATTTACCCTTAAATTATAAGTAAATATTTTTATTAATTTTATTTTATCTTATACATATAATTATAATAACCATTGCATAGAAACATGGAACGTTCAGATTTTAAAAATATAAAACGAATAAAAATTTAAAAATTCATAAAATGAATAAAAATGTATGTATTTTTGTTATTCTGCGATCATGGATGAACGAAATCAAGGTGCATTTTTCGTCGTTTATATCTGTATTATTATTGTGAATTGTGATATCAACTATAAAATATTTTTTCCTCCGGATTTCTCATTGTTTTTGCCAGGTCTGGGGAATATGCGCAATGATAGGAAAAATTGGTTGATTAGCGATCATGCCTGTTTATTTTGTCATGGGATTAACTATACCTATTAAATTAACCTAATCATATAATCTGCATGATGTGAAAATGCTTTTATTTAAATGTCCGTACCAGTGATTCTAAACCGGGATGCTGCCTCGGCCAGGTGATTGTTATACTTATATAAACGAAAAAAAAAAAAAAAAAAAAAAAAAAAAAAAAAATCGATCTAGTTTAAAACGGTGAAAACACCTGTACGGAACAGTTGAGCAAAATAAATAAATAAAACGTTTTATAATTTATTTCAAAATTCTAAATATCTAAATTAGAATTTTTTTCAAATAATAAATGTTTATGTTTTATGTAGGTGCACATATGTATACCGTTTTAGAGTATAATACACCTGTAGGCTGTAATACTATCAAAATTTAATTTTCATTGTTCTTATTTTTTGATATTAAGATATAATTATTGAGAACATTGTAAATTAAATATTTATATTAGATGAAAAGCCAATACACGATAATAGGATAGTTTTACTATATTGTATTAGATAATAATAATACATACTGTGAGCAGGATAACGAGAGTAATAACTGTTGTAAATAATTATGAGAATATATTTTTTCGTGGGCACGAACCAGAAGGTTTTATACCACTGACTTTTGAAAAATGACTTTTAATACACATTTGTTCATTATTGTATAAACTACACTTGAGATGAATTAATTCACATCATTATATTGCAGTAAATTAACAGTTTCTAAATCAATATTACACTATCAATAATAGAAGTTTAAAAATACTCTCGCAAACAATATGTACACATATGAAAATAAATGCAGTAAGTACAAAGCTATTTGGTTGACATATAGATTTTAATTGATAAATATACTTTTAATTTGAATGTTCCTTAGTTTGATAATATATATGATAAAAACCGTCTAGAACACAGATAGTGGAAGTTTGTCTATCGTCCCTTCGGTTTTTGGACAGGACAGTGTATTACTATTATTGTTAATTTTAAGCGTAGATAAATTATTGCATTTGAAAAACGATTTTTAGTGTAAAGTTTGGTATAATACTATAATATTTTTTTGTCTCGATAAAACGATTTAGAGCACCATTGTAATAATTAAAATATAATTATACATATATAAATAATATATTAATATAATTGGGACAGAATGTGAAAGAGAAAAAAAGAAAATATATAAATGACAAAAGAAAACCTCGATCATTTTATTTGTTATTTTGTCATTTTTCCTAAATTTATAAAATATGTACGTAATAAAAGGTAATTCTTTTTCACGCTTAGGAAAACTACTAGATAAATCTAAAAATAACCTCTTCGACGTACCAATTAGAACCAATTCTCTACCAAAATAGCAAAAAAATCCTATTTGATTCTATCTGGTCAATGCGTTGCTCACAGGGAAAAAATCTATAATAAACACCATTGTCAAACGAATAGATTATTCGCTCCGCTTAAAATAAAAGGTATCTCTATTGGGCTATCATTAAAAATTGTTTAGAAAATCGGTTGTAAGTAGCGTAAGAAACAAACAAAAACCACCGTACAACAAATTTTTAAAACAAAAAATATTTATTTAAAACTTATTTTCTATAGCAACCCTAGCCATGGTATACTATATAGGATACCGCAGGTTTAGATTAGGAGTGTAAATGTGCCACCACAAAGGGTATTGAAAATATGAATACATATATTATTCACCATTTTAAATTCTAAGTGGAGTTTTTGATCTCTTGGTTATGCGATACGATATTTATTATTTATTTATTTATATTATTTTTCTGGAAAAATTTTTTTGATACTTTTACCAGTCATTATATATATATATATATATATATATATATATGTAATATATAATAATGTATCCATACTTCGATAGCTAGAAAATTATATCAGAAAGGTACCTACTTTAAAGACATTTCGAAAAATTCTTAATGTAGAACTACCGAAAGTCATTAAAAATGTATTAAAATGGTTATTTCCTCGTAATTCCTAATTTGCATCTTATAATTATTATTATTTTATTATTTCATATAATTATATTTTAATCCTTTCACAACGTTGTAATTTTGTGAGTGGGAGTTATGACAAAACCGTATCTGAAAATACTATTGATAGAAATCTAATTAAAATACTGTTTAATTTAATTTAAAAATTCAAATATTTTTATTTTGTTTGTGAACAATTTCGGGGTTCGTCCAGATTCCTCGGATCCCTTATATACAGGGCATCAAGTTATAACCAACCATACTTTTACCTACTCAATTTTAAAAAAATTAAATACTCCTAACCTTGACGTATTTACATAGACGTAATTTCGTTAGGTCTAATCAGTAGCGTATTTAGTTTTAGGATACATACATGCAACTATCTAGGTCAACGATTGTACCTGCTGAACATACGAAATTATTCCTATGTATAGATACATATGACAGGTACAAAATTTTTAAAAAATAAATTAAGACTAAACTCAAAACCTTGTATGAGGAAGGACCAGGGGATCCGATCCTTCCCCGAAGATTTTTCAAAATTATATTCAGAACTGTCGGTTTTGGATCTGCTTCAAAAATTATTTTCATTTACAGCTTTGTAATATACGTTTAAAAAAAACAACAAAATTATTATAGTATACGGTGCAGCTCAACTAAATTTTCAGAAAATATCAAAGGATACCGTGGCCCGTAATTTAGGCCAATTTTATTCGAGTTCATTAATAATTAATTAAATTTAATATAACAACTATTTATGTAAGTACCTACATTTATTCAAAAATCGATTTAAATATTTTCACATTTTTTCGAATTTTAAAATCCATTTTATTTAATATTGGAAACAGTTGTAAATTGTAACTCGGTAAAATGCACATATATAGGACCATACATATAGCTTACACGACAAAAAATCGCTCGATCTGCAACCAAATTATTATAACTCATAAAACATTTATTTATAAAAACTTTTTTTTAATTTAAAAAGGTTCTAAATTTCAGGTAATTTGTTTACGTCAAACTTCATGAACTTGACTGAATTATGGAGCACGCGCCTACCAAAACGATTGAAAATTTTAAAAATTCCTAAACTTATCATTTCAATGACTCTATATATACTTTGTTGGTAGGCACTTTGATAAATCTGGATAAAACGGAAAACTGAAATCGGGCAAAACTGGACTCGACGAACCGGGACCACCGTGTGGTCCGTGGGCGAAGAAAGGTTGATAACCGCTGGTCTATTCGGGAAGTTATACACCCACGATATTATATGATATCGATTAGTGTATACTATTATTATTATTATTAAACAATCCAGACAAGAATATACCTACCAAAGATAAAAAAAAAAAAAAAAGACATATAATCGAACGTTTGAAGAGTTAAAAAGACAAATATTTACACAATATACGACTGTACGTGTATAAATATATAGCTATCGCCAGGTGATTTGTAAAACGTCGTTTATCTTTATTACGTTTGGCGTGCGTGTACACACTCAAAAACGATATCGCGTAAAATATATATGCATTACACTATATTATACAGAGATAATAATATACGGAGGCCATTCAAACGAGTACACTTTCGGTACAGTTTGGTACATTTCGTGTTCATATTTTTAACCGTTTTTTTTTCGAGTAATATTTTTTCAACATTTCGTTTTGTTCGTCGCGTACTAAAAAAAAAAAAACGAAATATTAATCGATCGAACCGTTATGTTAATTATTGACGTGTTATATTCGTTATGTACTGTACGCGATTAGATAGAAATGTCCACAGTCGTGATTTTTTATTAATTTTTTTTTTTTTTTTTTTTTATAATATTATTATTATAATAATATTATACGTGGTAATGGATTTAATCGATCCGTGTCGTATAGAGATAATTTATAAAACAATTAATGAAAACTGTATCGTGTGCATATATATATATATATTCTTCCAGGCTTATCGCCGACTAAAATTATTCTAATCGTATGTTTACTGGTGCGCGTCACGATATACGCTGCACACAATACAGACATATATATATATGCCTAATATATAACCTATTATAATAATTGTACGCGTTTATTAAAACGTGTATTTTTATTTATTTTTTTTAATTTTTTTAATTACTGACGTTGACGCAACGACAGTTCGATGACGAGATGTCATACCACCATCCACGTTCAATCAAAGCTATCGAGAAATTTATGTAAAATCGATGGCATACGCATCGGCCCCGATAACCCAAAACGCAACAAAATCCTCCAATACATCCAACACTACTGATAAACTACTGCAGGTATAATATGAAAATCTGCTACGGGAAGTATTATTGAAATATCGCGTAAAAACGTAATGGCACTAAAAACGACAAAACGGTCACATTATCACAACTCAAAAGTGTGCAATAATGTACAAAAACTATTAAAATATATAGCTATAACAATAATAATAATAATAATAGAATATAATAATAATATATAATAATAGGTGTATATGTTTAGCTGCACTTGTAAAATATTTTTACACTTTATCTACAGGTAATACGTTCCGATCACTTGTCAAAATGTGCGCTTATATCATATTTATAGATATGGTCTATAACTGGTTTTAATACTATACAGAGTTCCTCACATTCAACAATATATATACATACCTATTACGATATAACAAAATTTCATAATACATATTTTTGCATATTTCGGACGTTAGCGAATATTCTTAATTGAAATGCACTTTTCTGCACAATACGAGTATAACATGTTATTTAACGGCTAAAATTATAGAAAAAAATATATGTTTAATGGGTACTCAATACATTTTTCGATTTCTTAATTGCATAATCATTTTATTATTTATTATATTACACTTAGGATATCATCCTTTATATAATATATATATTATACACAGTGGTCACGTTAATCCAATTTTGATGAGGCCCATCTCGTCCCACCCCGCCCGGACCACCAAAAGTCCGGATTATACGGAATAATATTTGAAATATCCATTAACAAGTTGACGGTCTCATGTATCATATTTCACTCTCACCTTACCTTGTCATCTTTATGAAAAATGCAAAAACAGCCCTTGTTAGCTTTATGAGCTAAATTAAAAACACGTCAAAGTGATTCTTGGCTAATCTTGGCTATTAGTATTAAATATATCTTTCATATATTTTATAATTTTATTTTGGTAGTGTTGCGTTTAACTCTGATTTAGACACGTCACTGGAAAAAGGAGACAATAAACTGATTATCATGGTAGAAAAAGCCTGAACAAATTTCCATTCTTTTGTGTGTTATTTTTTGTTTTTTTAATAAATTCCCTAAAAAATATATATTTATTGTACTGAAATTGAATACCAATTTATTACCAAATATCTTTTTCGTCTTTTCTCCCAACTATTTGGGATCGGCCACCCTAGTCCTACATTTCCACTTAACTCTATCTTCAACTATCTCATTTCTATCTATTTATTATCAAATGTATATACACATTATACAGTATAGTGTATTAATACAAATCATGACAAACATAACATATTGATTTTTTTTTATTAGGTACTTTACTGTCAATAGGTTTATGTCAATATATACATATATATATATATAGCATAGTTATAATGAAAAAGTTTTATTATAAAACTGATTGAAGAAATGTTAATGAAACAATATAGTGATAATAATATATAAACCGACACAGATCATAGTCACGCTATTATTGGCTCAAATTTAACTCTCTAATGAAACAATATAGATTTTGGACAAAATCGATTCAGTGGATCGTATAACGTCGGCGTGTAATATAAAATTCGATTATTATTGAAAAAAATATCAAAGACCTATATGACCTAAATACGTTTTTTTTTTTTTTATGTCTAGAGCCCGGAGGACCACATTGGGTGAGTATTAAACGTGACTCACGCGGCCGTTAAAGAGGTATTCCGAAAAATGATAAGGTCGTTAACTCGTGAAACGGATTTCGGACGGCTAAAACGAACGAAATCGACGTTTTCATATCGTAAAAATGACTTTTTCGGTTTCGATACTATAGAACGTGGGCCAACATATTTATAACCTTCAAATGGATTTAGAGTAAAAACCAAACGTCTTTTTCGAATCGCTGCAATATTCAAAGCGTATTGATCGCACGCCGTACCGCTCCTACTGACGAGACAATTTTGACATTCGTCCGGATTAGTGACATTCTCTCACTGCGTTTATATTTCACCGAGTCGCCATCTGTGTACGAGATGCGCGTGTTGATCAGAAAAATGATTTGTTATTTAATGTTTTTAATTTGACCGGCGTATATTTAGACGTTTGCACGCGACTAGCGTTTAGTTGTTTCAACTCGACCGGTTAATAACACGAAAAAAACACACGCCTATATCTCGTAGGTACGAGTAACAAAGTTCGAGAGACGTATAAAGTGAGAGTGAACGCGACTCGGCGAAATATTTAGAGAACAATCGATCGATTGGGTTTTATCCGTCCGTTATTTTATTTTTTTTCGGAAAAATAGAAAAAGTAAATTAAAATGGACCGACAGTGTCGGTCGTCGATTTACCTTCGTCATCGTCGAAAATGCCCGTGCCGCGTGGGTCCCTCGCGGTGTGCGGCGGCGGCGGCGGCGGCTACTCGGGCGGCTGCGGGCGCGGACGACGGTGCGCGTATAGCTGACGGCGGCGATGCTGCACGCGCGAAATTCGTCATAATATCGCGGACTCGCCGACGGGACCGTCGACGATTTCCGACCGGTACGCCATCGATTTTCGCGGTTTACACGCGGTAATAAGGACGAAGAAAATGAAAATGAAAACGGGAAATGATAAAAAAACGTACAATGTCGTACGGGAGTCGTCGACAATAATAACAATAATAATAATAATAATATACAATATACAATATACAATATAATTTAACAATTATATATCATGCGGAACGATGATATAATACGCGACGAGTATCATCGTTATATTGTACGACGCGTGTAATAGGTATTATTATTTCGTAGCGGTTCGGGTCCCGAGACGTTGCGCTCGTCCGGCGTGTCGGCAATCCGTCGTCGGCAGATAAGACTGGAAACGTTGCCGGGACGCGGCGGCGCCCGACCCCCCCGTGACTATCCCCGTATAATTGCCCGGCGAAAACTGATTAAGAAAAACCGCGTCGCGTGCGTACGCGGCGACCGCGTGCGCCCGAGCGTGCACGCGGACGACGCGTCATCGCCGCGCGCCGCCCCGCGATAAGGACGGCCGCCGGAGCGGCACGCGCTCGATTCCGAAAAAATAATAATAATAATAATAATAATAATACTTACTTAACGATAATAGAAAAAAATGGAATTAATATACGCGAGTGGACCGACTGTATTATATATACGTATACGTAATATTTCATATCGCTCATTGTTTCGTTATTATATAATATTGTTCCCCCCCCACCCCTTACGGCCAATCACCTGAAAAAAAAAACTTGTTATCGTTATCGTACGTTTCCTATTATACCTATACAGTATAATAATATTATTATTATTATCGTAAACAATGTCAGTCGCCATACCGATACGCGTACAATAAACTATATATATAGGTAGGTAGATTGCTAACTATGATAAATGTTTCTCGCGTAATAACCATTCAAGTCACACCATTGGTCCGCCATCTTTGCGGGAATTAAAATCTTATCACGTTTATCTTATCGACATGTGTGTACAATACATAGATATACACAGATGATTGGGGCATGTATAATAAGCTGCGGTGTAGGTACGATGATATTATTACTTATGAGTAGCTAAGTATACTTACCTAGATATTTTAACTTTGAATAATAGTCAAAATAAAATTATGCAAATGCATATTATCCCCTTGAAAGTCGAAAATCGTCGAATGCCGAAAGTTTGAACTTTGGAAATCAATCTGATTCTTAAAAGATCGTCAAAATATTACCTCGTTATGTAAAACTTTAGAATATTACTACCTACATGATATTATAATAATACTTATATAATATATTGTTAACTATAGTTTTGTGTAATTTTTGTCTTCTACTATCTTCATCATTTTTTATTACAATATTTTACTGTGCTCTCGTCACTTTTACAACCAACAACACAAGTCACAATAAGACTGGGGCATTTTTAATAATACCTAATAATCTTATATACAAAATGCTAACTCCGAAAACCGCTTATTCCTTGAAAAATAGGTATATATAACCATAGGCATGGTTATAGATACAAAATAAAATGAAATCATTAAAATCAAAATTATCAAAATTTTGACTTTTAGGGAAAAAAAGAGTTATTTTATTATTAACAGAGTAACAGTATTTTAAATATTTGTGTATATATTTCAATATAATTAATTAATAAACATTAAAATATAGAATAAGCATAAAAGTAATGTTTATAATTATTAATTCTATAGTAATAAAGTGAGAAAAAACAATTTACAAATTATAGGTACTTTACATGTCATTGTGGATAATTACTGATAAAAAAAAAAAAACTAGTTGAATACAAATATAATAAAGTTAAAGAATAAAATCGATTTTATGTTTAGTTTTTTTAATTATATTATTAATATTTAATGGAATTTTATTATGAATATTCATAAGTGCCAAACCAGTTAAACGTGCTTGTCCCATTTGATTTCTCAACCAAGTTTTCAATCTAATAAGTATGGAAAAGCAAAGAAATAATTATAAAGTAAAATAAGACTATGTACAAAAGCTCAAAAAATAAAAAATATACGGGGTTAAAATAGTCATGACCTGTTTAGAAAATTATTAACTTTATTTGGAACTTACTTTTGGGAAATGAGTTCAAATATATAAGAAATTTATTTGGATATTTTCTTATGAATTAAATTTGAATTCATAAATAAAATATCCTAATAGATTTCTGGTATTAAAAATAGGGGTTTCCGTTTAAAAATCAAAATTTGATACTCATTTAGAGGAGAACCAAACAGAAAACCACTAAAAATTCAAGATTTTAATATTTAAACTAATTTTCCAAAAGAAAATTAAAAAAAAAATTAGTATACAGTGTATTGTTTTCAGTATACCCCTGCATGCATTAGCATCATGCAAAATAAAATATAAAGCATAATTGATTTTACAGTGTAGGTAGTAGGTACTTTTATGTATTTTCCTAGTGTGATATAATAAATTACAAAAATTTGAAAAGAAAAAAGGCCATGGGGGGCGATTGTCCCATTCGCTCCCCCTCCTTGAGAACGCCCCTGAATAATATAAATGTATAATAAAATATAGTAGGTACCTACTCCGTATATAAGAAGTCACTCGGACTTTTCGTTCTCGCAATTTTTTTATAACCATCGTCATCAGATCAATATGTTCGAAATCAACAGTCCTATTGTACATCGTTATACCTATGATTAAAGTTCGCCCGAATGTGTATCAATATAAATGCAATTACAATGTTCAAAAATACTACGGAAATTCGACGATTTTAAATTCATTACGTGTATCAACAGATGATTCGGAATGAACCTCCTTCCTGACGGGGACGATCGGTATAGACAAATAAACATTCAGACGGGCGTTCAAACATCTGGAAAACACGAATCCAATGTCCGCGGCATCGAAAAATGTGACGAAAGGTCGCCATTAAAATCTTGAAAATTACACCGAATATTTAATTTAGTACCTAATATATTCACGTTTATTAAATTATTTAATTTGATTTTATTGCAATATTCAACTATTTATAGACATTTTAGATTTTGAAGTTTCTAAGTCCTAAAAGGGGTAATTTTGGGTTTTAAGATTTGAACCCCATCTAAACATTTATTCAACATTAAATATACGTTACTCCAATTACATTTAAAAAATCTCGAAAATTTGTAGTCACGATTTTTTTTATAGTCATTTAAATTTTGTCAATAAAATTATCAATTTTGAGGTGTTTAAGTCCAAATAATTGGTAAAATGAGATTTTAAAACCTGAAAAATGTAATATAATGTTAGTCGTACATTAATTTAACTAATTCAACGTATTTTAGATTCTGAGCGTAGCTAGGGGAGAGCTATAGTGATTATACAATGTTTATTTTATTTTCTCTAAACAAATTTTCTACCAGAAAGAGTACTTCACATCGATCTTTACAAACTTCCGATAGAAAATTACATCTAGTTAGTACTTTAAACAAGTAATTTTTCAATTTTCTCTATAGATTTTTAATGCGCAAGGAAAAACTACCATAAAATGATGAAAGAATTGCAAAAATACGATTTTCTCAAATCAAAATTTTATAAATATTTGATAATAAATTAGATATACGCTCATTATGTGATAGCAGGCATATGATTTGTATCAATTTCACCTAACCAATTAATACCTACCGGGTACTATACTCCTTTTGTAACTCGGATTGAATGTGACCCCTTTTTAACTATAATTTTTTTTGAGTACAGCACCTCATTAGTAGAATTACTTTTGAGTGAAATTCGTATACCTAGGATTATTTATTTTATCGAACATAATAATGATAATTAATGAATTTTAAAAATATTACGCCTTTGGAGGAAACTGGCGTTCACTCTCTAGAAGATAACTGTGTTTACCCCTGAAATGTTTCCAACGAATATATTAACAAAATATCTACTTAAGTTACCCGAAAATCTATCAAACTTACTATTCTTTGATATTTATAAGAACTCGAACATCGCTTCGCTCCGTTCTTGCCCAAGTGTAATAGGTCTTACACAACATCACATCTACACACCTCAATAAATAAAATTTTTTAAAAAATATCACGAAAGTCCGACTATTTGAAATACATTTATTAAAATATAATAATATCAGTGGCGTCCCTAGACCTTTTATAGTGTGGGGGGAGCGAATTCCAAACATTATATATATATAAACACACTATTTAATAGGTACCTAGCATACCTTGTTTCACTCGGGGTATGTATGTATTGTCATATAGGTATAAAATTATACCATATTTATAAATTAATAAAAAAAACTCAAAATTACCCCTTTTAGGACTTAGAAACTTCAAAATCTAAAATGTCTATAAATAGTTGAATATTGCAATAAAATAAAATTAAATAATTTAATAAATGTGAATATATTACTAAATTAAATATTCGATGTAATTTTCAAGATTTTAATGTCATTATTTTCGAAATTACTAAGAAATGAAAAATCTCGATTTGACAAAATCGTATTTTTGCGGTTTTTTCATCATTTTAATGCTTAAGGAAAAAACTATTGAGAAAATCGTAAAATAACGTCTTTAAAGTACCTACCAACTAGATGAAATTTGCTACCGGAAACAGGATCGGCTTTTAATGATCGGAGAACTCCTTCTAGTAGAAAATTTGTTAACGATGAAAAAAAAAAAAAGAAACATCATTGTAAAACATATTACGCTCAGAATCTAAAATAATGTCCAAAAAACTACGGAGATAGGACCATCCCGAAAAAAGATTTTCGGGGAGTTGAAATTGTGAAAAAATAATATAATAATCATCTTCAAAACATAAAATAAGCACCGAAAAAAAAAGATAATCAACTTTTTCTACTATTTGCCGACTGAACTTAATTTTGCCGACTGCTTTCCTAAGTTGGCGGCGAGGGCTTCACGGGACCGGCCTGAACGGTGATTTAAGATGTCTATAATAACATATTTAGAAACCTAGAAGTAAAGTGTATGTACGAAGTATAAATGAAAAAAAAATTTTTTTTTTTTTTTTTGCCGCCCCTCTTCAGCGTTTATCAAGATCCGCCACTGAGGTACTTGTATAACAATATACGTAGGTATAGTTGTTATACGCATATATGCCAATACTAGAACATATAAGTAATATATAACATACTCGAAATTATCCGTAAGAATATAAAATTCGATTTTTTTTTGACAATTTTTCAAACATCATATAACATATTACATAAATAAAAAAATATTACCCAATATATTAAATGGATGGTGTAGCAGCGAATGCGGAATGGATACACGGAAACACAAAACTAAATATATAACTAAACTAACTATATATATTTTTTTCGTCTCTAAAGGATGTATAGGTACTGACAAGATAAAATAAATCATTAAATTTTAAAAACGTTCTCCTGAAATATGTATTAATCAGACATAGAACTTTTTTGTTCTCACACCACGATATGTATTTCAAACAATAATCCCATATTTCAATACAGGTCGATCGAATGTACAAAACAAAATTTTAATTCATCAATTCAATTAAAAACCTTTTGAATGTATTTTAACAAAGCCATAAACTTTCAAGGCCTTGTGTAACATACCATTACTTATATACGAAGTCCTGGATCCAGTGAGCAATCGAGTTTAAAACTAAGATCAATCACATAATATTATTATTATAATATAATTATTATTATGATATTATTATATATTTATTATTGTTATTACGATGAATTGCGAAACGTATATAATATATAAATATCTATTATGATCTAAATCTAATTTAAAATTAGGTTTTAAACGAAATGTCGACGTTTAGTATGTGTGTTCAACGCGAAAATAATTACAGAAAAATGTCCGCAATACACTTGGGACTCGGAAAAATTTCGATATATTGATATCCGAACAATTCGAATACCTACTTTTAAACAATGGCAGAAGATAAAAAATTTACAACCGAAAATTTTGTAAACAAACAGAACGGCGCGTCACTGCACAAAATTATATTTTATATGCACGTCACGCAAAGTCTGATATAATTATACGGTTACACGTACTTAAATAAGGATGGACAAAGTTAATTCAACTAGATATCTACAGTTGTACTACGTTCATAAGAGAACAGATTTTTAAATAGTTACAAGTTGAAAGTTAATAAACTAGTGACTTTACTGGTACTATGTTAAAAGTTAATACCAGATTTTAGTCAACTTAACTCGGTTAATCGAAAAGTTAATTTTGTTTTTATATTGATTGGTATATTTTCTATTCTGTATCTATCTACATAGAAACTACCACTTTATTTAAAATTTCAAAATACATAAAACTCGATAGTTAATTTAGCAAAAAAAAACAATAAATACGATTTTTGAACAATTACCTATACCTATTAGTCTTCATATAAATCTTTATTATCCATTTTATTTAAATAAGTACACATTATGTAGTATACTCTATTATGTTCCTCCACACAACACCTCTTATGGGTACAATTATCGACTTAATGGGATGCCACGCCGCTCTAAATAATGCTTAGTTCTCTGGTCCTATCTATAACTGTAATTTTAACTTTATCACACTTTATAAAAACGTATTATATGATTATATCTTGTTAACAACTTTAAGAATAATGATAATAATAAATAATAAGAGAGAAATAAATAGAGATAATTATCTCTATGAAACGTAGAATTCAAATCATTTTTATATTATTATTTTTTTTATTAGAAGTGGTGATGTTAAAAACATTTTTGCAATTTATGTTTATGACAACTATGTTAGTAATATACATTTTGAATACTTAATGCCAAACATAAAATTATTTCGAAGTTTAAATGACATAATTTTAACCCTTTCAGTGCTACATAGTTTTTTGCATTGTTACCCTCCAGGAATGCATAAAATTGATATTTTTTATTTCTAATTTGTATATACTCACAACATTTTCGAAATCATTTAAAATCATGAATTGAAGACAGAAATTAATAAAAGTCAATATTGACTGAGATACTTAACTTTTTAACTTTTGCGGCCAGTGGTTTCCAAAATGTCACGATTATCGTATAATCGGTAAATGGAATGACATAATGTATCATATTGGAATATAATTGGTTTGATTAAACATATTTTTCTATAAAATATTCTTAACTCAAAATCACAAAAATAATACCCTCTTATTTCTTTTATCACCAATTATGATATAACCTATTGGGAACCCCTGATAAGAGAAAAATGAAAATATTGATTTACATCATGGAAAAAATCGTTATTAAATTTTTTTTTTTTTCCAAAGAGTTTGAAATTTCATTATCTATCGATTGATTTATAGGCTTCAGATATATACATCGAATAGATAACGTTTAATCCTACCTTGAGAGATAACTCGTCCACAGGCTGTGAGTGCGCCATCGTCTTGACGAGATAACTCGTCCATAGCACTCAAAGGGTTAATATAGCTGTATTACTACTACTACTCTACTTATAATACCTACTTATAAATAGTACGAATAGTACCTACTTATTCCCCACTTATAAATATACAATATGGTACTCAGCTGCTATAGTCTATTTGGAGTCTGATTTGGAGAGTTCTGGACCAGCCTCCCGCAGACGCAACTGCCGCCCTTGCACCTTGCACCGCTACATCTACCGCCGTCCTGAATGGATTTTCGCAGGAAAAACATTTTTGGATCCATATTGTAATTTTTATTGGATCATTGTAGGAAAAATGTTTTAATTTATTATTATTATTATTATAATATTGCCCGTTGTATACTCTTATCACTTGCAATCTGTAATCGTTTTTCTTGTGTGTAGTCATGGATGTCTGGTATTAGAGAGAAACAATACGTCCGTAGGTGTATATATTGTATGTATACATTTGCAATTATTCAATTTGAGAAAATTTCGTAAAAGTTTCAAACTATTTTCTTTGAAAGAGAGAACCCGTTCGGACTGTAATAATTAGTTTTAATAATTTTGGTCATGTGTATATGTGTATACATATAGTCTACACCTACATGTGTGTATGTATATACATGCGTGAATGTGTGTAAGTATGCATGTAGGATTATATTATGATTGATGGTGGCATAAATTATTAATTTAATTTTCCATGAAAAGAATTAATCGGATAATAATTTGTTCACAGATATCATAACTATACATAATATGATGAGTTTACAATTGATACAATTATCATGTTAAGTCAATAAGTTAACACTGACTTAACTTTAACTTATTAACTAGCTGATGCTCATCCTTGCTAATAAATAACATAACAAATTTTACTTGACGGTGGAATTGTTGAAAACTCTAAATTGCCAATTTTAATTTATCAAAATGTACCCAAGGAAGGAAAATATGTTCCGTCAACAATGGTCGATGATCCTTATATATTTAACGTTCTATTTCTATAATTACTATTAAACAGACAAACGAGATTGGAAATTTAAACCCGTACCTACTTGTTATATTCGTACAGTGAATTATAAACTGAAATGATTTTGGCAATAAATAATATTATTAAATCAAAGATATTTTACTTTAAAAGGATAGGTATTTATACATATCTACTTATGGGTAAGTTTTATTATATTGTATATTTATATATATTTTATATTTTATTATATAGTTATTAATTAATAAAATATGTAAAAATGAAAACCAAAAAAAAAAAAAAAAAAAAAATGCCCAAATAGAAAAATCACATATCTAATAAGAGTATCTAAAGAAGGTATAATAAAATAAAATAAATATTAATTACAGGTTAGATTTCATTGAAAATTTTACATTTTATTTTGAAACAAAAATTTTAATTTCCATATTTCTTGAAATAGATAAAATAAACATGTCCCAAAACATCAAAATCGATGAAAATTACAATAATTCCATGTGTGTAAAATTGGCCCCACAACCAAACGTAAAACTCAAACTCTTGTAATCTACTTCATCATTATTTTAATTTGTTTCTATTTGTAACCATCTTTTTAGAATATTTTGTAACTACACCGTTTCCGAAATACGAGCACTCCAAAATGTATGTATGTATAAATGGCCAGTCCCTTTTAATCAACAAATTCATATGAACATTTTTCAACACATTATATATTTATTATTTGTATTTTGAATGATTATATCTCGAAAACGGTGAAGTTACGAATTCTAAAAAGTTGGTTACAATTGAATAGTTTTGAATTAAATATAGTAAGTCGAAAATGGTTACGTTTGGGCGTACGAGGCAAATTTCACACAAATAAAACACAAACAATAATTCCCCGCAAAAAATTTGGTTAGGACGTACTTGAGTAGTATCTATGTACATTGTACTCGTATCTATATGAAACATCGTGTCTATCACTCAACATAAATAACGCGTTACTGCAGCTAAAATAAATGCTTTTATTAAATAATAATTATATTTATACTTCTTTTTATTTTTTAATTGCATTATTATAGTTATTATCATACGTAATTTTATCGATCTAGTGGTTATGACTTAATAAGATTAATTAATAGCTGCGGACAATAATCTACTATTTTTATAATATTATGCTATATAGGTACTTTTAGATTCAGTATTTCCATTTGTTCATATACACTATATTATGTATTTCAAATTATTAATTACTGTTTTCATGAATGCTGGGTGTTATGATAACATTTAATAATATCTATAAAGATATAAGAACGTGTTATAATAATAATATGTATGATACATATCATAAATTATTTATATAATATATATAACCTTAAAATAATTACTAAAGAAATAAAGGGAAAATACAATTTTAATAATAATTTGTAAAGCGTACGGATAAAAACTCGTGTTCATAAATTTGACATTACCGCATGGAAATTCAAAGGTTTTCGTACGCAGTCGTATAGTTATACTATAACGCAGTATACACACGCAGTTGTAATCCAAAAATGTTACACGCGCAATTGTAATATATTATCCATTTGTGTTTAGTTTAGACACTAATTGATTAATATTCACATTTTGTGAATAAAGTTGTATTGAAATTGAAATTATGGAAGATTTAACGTAATAGGTATGTAAAAATTGAATTGAACATAAAAATTTTAAATATTTTGAAAAAATAAAAATCAATATCATTTACAGTTTATTACAATTTTATTATCATAAAACTATTATAACAATAAATAATGAATATTAATTTATATGGTACCCATATAAAGAATTATTGAGATCACAAATTACAGTATATCGAGAAAACTTAAATATAATTAATGTAAGCTGATTATTTGCATTACCTATTATATGTATGTATATTTTAGATCCAAATACTCGTGTGACATATTTTGTTGAATGTGGCAAGAAAATATTTTTAAATTCATCAGTATTTCATACTATAAAACCAATATTTTTGAATTAATTATCCATCACAGGTTTATATTTTTTATTATACTTGACGTACCTATGTTTCATTAATATAGTATAAATTATTAAAAAAAATAATATAAAATAAAATATATATTAAGTATCTATTACTTGTAAATAAATTCAAAAATCAGCAAATACAGTGTTTCAATATTATGCAATTTTAAATATATAATATTAACTAACTGAATTTTTAAATAATAATTTATTGTTTATGCCACGTATATTATTATTGTGTACTCAATTATAAGCTATATAGCCATAAATTGGTGTGCGACTGACAGTATTTAGCTCCTTGAGAAACAATAGCTTATACAATCTTATTGGCGAATGTGTTTGTTATATTATCGTCATTGAAACCGTCTGACCATGTTATGAATTTGACATCTTAGATCATATACACAAAACCTTTATTATAAAACTTCATTTTAACTTATTATATACACAATCAACACTAGAAAAATTAACAGTTGGTTTGAAAAGTCCACAACTTTTTTTTAGAGTTTCTAACTCTACAACGTTTGAAAGGTTCTTAACATCGGACTACTCCATTTTGCAAACTTTATACGTAATGCACTGAAATTGATGTAAGTGCAAACTCGAGAAATTTATTTTTCCTTTTACCGCAAATTGAAAGCAAATACTTACAAGGATTTTCGTTGTTGACCTGTTTTAAACACGTCTATCTAGCCGAGAGATATAGTATTACGTTTAGTGAAAACCAAGACTGGAAACTTACAAAATGGTGGTTTTTTTTTTGTACGTAACTGAATGTATTCCATTTAATAGAAAATATAAACAGTTAGGTGAAGCTGTCAACATATGAAATATAAATATAAAATATCGAAAACCTTTTAGTACCTATAATTTAATAAAATTTATTTTTATAGAGCATTACATGCAAGTTATTGGAATAAAAAAAGTCTTCTGTATACCTATATGATTGAGAGAAGAATTAGATTAATTAATGAAAGTACTTGCATAATGTATGCATTATCTAATATCTTGTAGTTATTTCTGATCTTTCGTATGTACTTGGATCGTAATTAATTATTAAATTTCAATATAAACATTGTTTTTATGAACTCATTGTGATCGTGTTATTTTCATTTTATATTTACACTGTAGGAGTTTTATACTAAAAAAATAGTCTTATTTTTTTGTCGACAATACTAAGAATTGGATTACTTTACTATGTATATTATATATACTTTGTACCAATATTCCTTTTATATTTACTATTATTACGATTTTTAAAACTGAACTATTATAGATTATGTACAACATAACGGTATGTATTTTACATAATAATAGTGATTATCTTCCAGATTATGTTGGTGTGATAAAACGGATTATCAATCCAGTGAATAAAGCTATAAATAAAATAGGTAATATTTTCTTCATATAAAATTAAAAGTACGGAGAAAAAATGCATGTTTTAAGCATATAAAATTGTGTAGATTTAAGACCATGTATAATTTTAATACTATGTCTACATCAGTTTATGAAATTAACTATTTATTAAGTTTATTACGTTAACTTATATTCTGTGTTTGAATCACCGAATTTTAACGCAAAGTTATATAGTTATTATATATGCAAAGTCTTTATTATAAGATGGTAATTTAAAGTTTTTCATGGTTTACAAACTGTAAATAATGTTTTTCCTTATTTGCATTGTGAACAGATGTTTTATATTTTTAAATTTCACCCTCCCCCCTCCCTTACATATATTAAATAATAATTCACCATACATTTTTTCAGAACGGCCCCGTTTGTGGTACCTGCACAGTTTTAATCAAATGAATATTGAAATTAGACTGTTTGCCCCACTCTAAAAAAAACCACCGACTATTGACTTCCTCGTGGTCGAGTGTGACAGACGTTGTTCTGTCGTCGGATGGACTGAGGTGGCTGTCGGTGACGATTTCTGTCGAAGATATTACATCAGCAACGAGAGAGTACTAATGAATAATACGAGGTCAACTGTGAATCAACCCGTCATGTTTATATATATATATATATATGGTTGAATGACATTTTGTGTACTGTATGTATGCAATTTAATTAAAATTATCAAGTATTAATAATATTGTCGTATATTCTGATTGAAGTGTACGGCAACACAAAATAATAAAACACACTCTAAAATGTCAGAAATACGCCATCGCAAATCGCTGTTATTATCCTCCTCAAAAGACACGACTGTTTTACCTTTAATACGTAACCTAATCGGGATCATGCGTTTTTTGAAGGGTCGTCAAAATAACACACGAAGAATTTTGAGCTATGGCAGGTTAACAAGAGTCTCCTAAAGTGAAAAATGACTGACAGATATCAAAGTGAATATCAAGAGGACGCGATATTCCCGATTTCTAGTGTAAAAACATGTCTACGCAGAATGACGATAATTCGTTTCGCAGTGACTTAAAAACAAAAACACCTATTATAAAATCTAAAGTAAACAATATTTTGGAGAAAACAATATATTTGGTTTTTTTTTTAAATATCAGAAAAAAGTTAGGTACAGTTGTTTAAAAAAACTAAAATGACAAAGATTTTTAAATGTTATTTTCAAGTACGTATATCAAGTATTGAGTTTATTGAAAAACGGATATGTCATTTTCTCCAAAATGTTGTTTACTTTCGATTTCATAGTAGATATTTTCGATCTTAAACTACTAGGAAACGAGTAATATTCGTTTTGAGTATGCATATTTTTTAAATAAAATATGTCGCAATTACAAAAAAATAAAAATAGTATTAACAAAAGACCATTTTTAAAGTACCTTTAAAACATATTTCAATATACCTATTCAAATTGTTGGCATTTAATTTTTTTTTAATTTTTTAAAAATCGCTTATACAAAACTCTTTAAAAACTGTTAGATTTTAATTTTAAAAACATTCTGAGTTTCATGTGAATGTCTTTTGTATTTGCCTTCTGTGTTAAAATGTCTTCTGTGTTTTCACTACATGATTTTTTTTTAAATTTTTTATCTATACACATGACGGCTGATTATAAAAATAATTTTTAATAATTTTAAGTCTTCTTAAAAAGCAGGTAACTGGTGAAAACACAGTTTAACTTCTCGTATTTAATTTCGCTCATATGTATTGTTTGTCTAAACTTATTCAGAAAGCCACAATTTTGAACATTTGCGAACATATGTTTATTACATAATGTAATAAATTATTTGATAAGTATGTGATTACACCAATAAAAAAATAGGACTGACACAGGACTCTTTTTAAATTACTTTTATAATATAATTATATATTTTCGATTATAATATTTTCATTTTTCAAGAAACGCAATGAAAAATTCC
Source organism: Pemphigus obesinymphae (assembly GCA_025469235.1). Classification (NCBI taxonomy): domain Eukaryota; kingdom Metazoa; phylum Arthropoda; class Insecta; order Hemiptera; family Aphididae; genus Pemphigus; species Pemphigus obesinymphae. Next base: position 30,759 of record JAIPRL010002304.1, on the reverse strand, counting down.
TATTCAGATCTTCTTAAAAAGCGGGTGTGTTGCGTGTATGAACGAATTTACTCTTAATAATTCAATGACAACGTCAGAATAACACTTGAAGAACTTTCAGCTATGGAAGGTGGTACCTATTTGAATTAAGTTTTAAGTCTTTTGCCGGTCCCTTCTTCAGAACGAGACTGGCTTTTTACAGTATTAATTTTAATTAATTATAAATATTAATTAGTATTTTTTTTACAGAAAGTTATAAGAACGCGGCATGAACAATTTGAAATTTGACAGGAACGCGAATCGCAGTTGCCAATTTAGACCGAGTTAGCATGTGTTATAATTATATAGATACATATATATGCAGGCATAATTATGTAAAATTACGGTAATAATAATTTTTCGGGAGAATATTCTTCAAAATTGAGAATTTTTGGTAATTTTTTAGACATATAATATCAATTTTAAAAATTGTATATGCTAAAATAATTAATTTTAGTATTATTATTGAGGCTATAATTGTATAATTACAATAATAATAATAATAATAATAATCGAATTTCATTATTATTTATGATTATTTATTGGGGGAATATACTGTAATATATTTGGTGCCTTTTATTACATTATAAAAAGGTATTTCTTTGTACCTATACATTGATTATTTAACTAATGGTAATACACTAATATCTTTAACATATCGGTATGGTGAAAACCATCTTCATATTATCATTACAAGAAAAAATTTGGATTTTCTCTTTTTTTACTATGAATTTTATTCGATAGTATTATCGTGGTCATCCTCACATATACCGTTGGTATTTTTCACCCTTAACTTAAATCTAAATATCAATAAATTTTTAACTTCTGAAAATTGTTTTGTCTGACTTTAGCAATAAATTTCGTAAAACTATACAACCTACTCATATTTTAGGTACCTACCTAAAATTTATTTGTAAAATAAATAATAATTTATTTATATAATTGTATAAAATGATTCGATGACATCCGCACAAAATGAATAACAATTTTTAACCTCAAAATTTTTTTTTTTTTTTACTTAGAAATAAGCGTCCCGTTGGTAGTTTGTTGGAAAATCTGGATGCAGTGCCAAAAACGAGTTAATATCGTTTTAAAAGTGACGTATGGCCACCCTAAGCTTGGATATTTTTTAGTGGGAATTTTTTTCGGACATTTTTAACAGATACCAATAACTATAGAACAAATTTATGTTTTTATTACCCAATAGTCCATTTTTGGGTTCTAGCACAATTTTCATTACGAAGTTTTAGATTTAACTTTAACTTTATCTACTATAGAAAAGTTACGATTCTGGATCATATTATGTATTTGAGAAGTACCCGTATCACATATCACTTTGTATATACTCAGAACGATTTTAATATGTTGATTATACTACAATATTATCAGGAATTCGAAATGTCAATACAATACTATTTGTTAACGACAAAAACAATACGATATATTGGATAACAGTCGGTAGCCTACCGGAAAATTAAACAGCTAACGTGTTTAATGACGAGCCTGCAGTATCACCTGTCCTTAGAGACCACTACCACGGTTAATGGCTTTAGATACATAATAATACATATAGATACCATTATTATGTGCTTATGTTAATCTAATTTAAAGCCGGAAGTTATGGCCTTATCAATTCAATAGGATTATCGAGTAAAAAATAAAGAGTTATTATTAACCGGTTATAAAATTATGACAATATTGAATTTTTTTCTATATCTGTGTAGAATAGCTCTGGAATATTTCAATAACTATCATTGTAATTATCTACTATAATGTATTAGTAATGTAATAATTGTATATTCACAAGATATGTTGAACGATATGTTTAACTTGAATTTTAGACTTAACGGGTCTATATATATATATATATATATATATATGTATACGTATATATAAAAACTTATGCTTTTTATATAGGTACTTTGTAACTTAAATAATCGTGTATAGGTATATTAAATATATATTTTAAATAATTCCAATAATAAAATAAAAAATGAATTTACATTTGAGTTCACTAATATGTTTTTGCAAAAAATAAATATTATTGAAAACCTGACAAACGGGTACCTGCAGTACACTAATTTATTGACTACAGGTATTATCGAACGATTTAAATAAATCGAAAAATGATTTTAATATGTAATATATTTTAGCATTTTTGAAATGATTACGTTATTGTTTGTAATACATATTTATAAATTTTTTTAGTTTCCCGTTTAAAAATCCCGTTCTAATTTTTATTTGCGTATTTTTTTTCTTGTACCTACTTATACATTATAGTATTATATGATCTTGGTATTTCGTATACATTATATGGAGAAGGTATTAAGCGGCCCCTACACGATCAATAATATTGTCAATATTCGTATCAATAATATTGACGGAACCATATTGAAGCGAGTATTGATCGTTCAGGAGCATATTGATGTAGATTGTCAATAATTGAGAGAGATTGATAGGAATTTTGATTGACGCGTATTGAATCAGTACACATTGAACGTCTAGGAACGTTTATTGACAATATTTCCGTAATTTTCATTATTAATTATTTTTAATTATTATTATTTTTAATATTATAACTTTAATTATTTTTAATATATATAATTTACTATCTATAAGTCGAACAGCATGGCGGAAATAACGAAACCACGATCCTTTGACGACGAATCGGTCGGTGAGCGTGAATTTTTAACTCTTTTAATAACTTTATATCGCGATCATCCTGAACTATGGCAATTGAAATCCAAAGATTATTTTAATTTCACATAAACTTCAAATCTTCCAAATCCATGCCAGACGCTAGGTATCTTAATGTCACAGAAAGTCTTTGACTTGCAGTGATTGCTTTACGCATTATAGTGTCTTGTTTTTCTATTTTTGGGCCTAATTAGCTCAAGTAAAGTATCAAACCCTTCTTGGTCCATCCGGAGAACATTTTTATAATCTTCCGGTTCTGTATCTCGCAGAACATTTAGTAAATTTTCATGTGTAAAACGACTTCGCAGCTTGTACCATTCTTTTGACCAACGTCTATTTCTTTTCTGTTTTTGTTTGCACATGGCCAAAGTCACAGCGAGAAATGCCAAATCTGTATTTGAAACCATTTGAGAAACAAAAAAACAACACAACAGGACAAATACACAACAACGACAGAACAAGGAGCATTACGAACTCGAGGATCGAATGAGTATTGATGGCTATGCTTGATGATAAGATCGAAGTACATTGAGGCATACGTCAATTTAAATTGTCAATATTATTGACAATAATATTGATCGTGTAGGGGTCACTTTAAGGCCATTTGACTACCTCGGTATGTATTGACGAGTACATTATTATAATATATTGATCATAATGTATAGGTATTTAAAAAAAAAAACGTATGAATAATAACCAATATTTCTATTTATTATATTGTTATTTTTTCAGTGAAAAAAACAATACGATTACTTATAATTAAAAAAAAGAAAATCGCTTATTCAGACGATGGCAGTTTTGTCGTGTTGGAAATATGGGTTCAGACGGAGCTTATCTTGATTCATATCTCCAATATTTATCACAAATTTTTACTGTATTACCGTAGTATATTTACAGCATTAATAACCAATAAATATAAACGTAAAGGAATAATTTACATTCTTTACATTTTAAGTACATTACAAGTACAAAATATTTCTCAATGTATTGTCTAAGGATTTTTTTGTGAATATTTTGGTATAACGCATATTATATTATTTATTTATTTGCATAAAAATTAGGATAACACGGTATACATGATTTTCATGCAGATCTACGTGGGAAAATTCAAGGCAATTTTATGAAAAACTAAAATCCAACAGTCGGAAAATGATTGAATACATATTTTTTAAAGTAATTTATAAGTTGTCTAGTGTCAGTATTATATTCAATTGTTGTTTATTTATTGATATTTATTCAAAAACACGTTTGCGCGAAATAAACAAAAAGTAATTTTCAATTGGTTTTGTAGTTACCTATATTACAAGATATCTATAATTTTATGGTATAGATTTTATAATATTCTAAATATCAAAAACTATCAAAAGTACAAAAAGCTTTTTCAACAATTATTATTTTTATAATTTTTATATATTATTATATAAAAATTATTAAATAATAATATAATTAAATATATTATATTATTTTTATATATTATTATTATTATTATTTTTTTTTTGATGGTTAATATTTCAAAAAACACTGATGAATGTGCAGGTTTTCTATTTTACTGATTGTCCAAGGGACCTGTCGCTTTGCTCAGAATCTAAAATTATAATTAGGTGGCCAAATAATTTATATCTTATAATGCGCATAGTACAAGTTATCAAAGATCATATCATATTGTGTATAAAATAATTTATAAGTAGCTACCTATCCTGTTTTTCACTTCAAAAACCAGTGCTTTAAAGATTGATAAAAATCCATTTCAAAAATTCAAAATAATGATAGGAAATTAGCTGAAAAGACAGAATACTATTTTTTGGTATATATTTTTTTGGCATATCTGTGCTCCTTGGTAAAATGTAATATATTGTATTGAAAAATTGTATTATTTGTTTAGTAATCAGACATCTAGTAATTTTTATATTGTTATTAATATTTATATATTTTTTATTCGTAAATAACTATTTGTCGGGTACATTAAGATTGACATTCCATAAACCTAATTATTTTATAGTCGTCATACACTATATTATGTATAATGTTATTAAGTTGTCACTCGATGCAATTTATATACAAATTACTAAAATGTAGATTGTTTGATACCCATCCAACTAGGCGTTTTATTAATTATATATATAAGCCTGTTATACAGATATGAATCGATAATATATTTAACGCAATAATAATTTATATTAGTGGTGGTAATAATAATTATAATAATAATAATGATAACCGCTATTGAACGCTTAAATATGTGATCTGTGGACAACATAATAATATCAAAACATTTTAAGTGAACAGTCAAAATACATTTCTGAAAAAATATGTTTTTATAGGGAGATTTAAAATTATGTAAGCGCAAAGAGGGAGAGAATCTGTTATGTATTGAAAATTGCTGATAAGGGGGACGGGTTTAGAACTACGCTGACTTGAGTAGTACTAAATCGCTGCCATCTCTGTATTTTTTTGTTCCAAATTTTTTTCTTCAGAAACATAAAAAATTGTTTTATATGTCAATACATTGACATGGAACCTTTTATGATATGTATAAGTGTGAATGGATGAAACAAATTTGAATACAGGGAGGAATAGGGGCAATTGTTCCTTCTTCGTTCACGAAAAAATTGGATAAAAACGGCTTAAAGAATAAATTAATGATTTTTTTTTTGCTTTTTTACTCATAACTCATGAATTTCCGCTTCTGTTCAGGACCTCTGTATCCACCTCTGGAATGTAGTGAAGAGAAGCATCAACTATTTTATGTAATAAAAGCGTTCCTCCAATTTCGTAAATAAGTGCAAATAAATATGTACGAATAAAACTATCGGGAAATATATAGGAAAATCAAACAGAGAATCAGCTAGTGTACCAGAGATGAGAATGTTGAGGTGAATGAACAGGGTTACTGGAGAAGATAAAATAAGAACTGAGCATATTATATTATATTATATAAGAGAATATAAGAGGTATTTGTAAAAGAATGTCGGGCGTGTATTAAGAAGGGAACAGACAGAGGGTAAGATATATATGGAATTATTATATTTATTGGCATCAAATACAAAAGTGTAAAATAACACATAAGAAATCGCATTATTTTAACTTATAAGTAACTAAATCATTTTTAAGACTGAGCGATTGTTTATTTTTATTTTTACTATTTAAAAGGAAGCTGCGCACACGTTTGTTGTCTCTGTCTTACATTCGCATAACATAGCAAATCTACGTACCGCATTCTTACTACAGTTTATTTATAATTAATATTTGAGTAAATTTACCAATTATCAAATTTGTAGAGGAGAACATAAAATATGCCGTAGTGCAGAGTTTTTTTTTTTAATTTCATTTTGAAAACTAGTTATATGCATTAAAAAAAATGAGTTATTTAACTGGGACTTATAACTTGTTTAAAAATACAATTTTTTTTTAAAAAAAACTCCAAAACTCCACGTTAACTACGTATTAACTCCAGGTTAATAATATCAAAATAAGTAAAAATTAAAAAAATAATGATATTTGAATATAAAATTTTTTTTATAGTCATGGTATACAACAAGTGCGTTTTAATTGGTTTCAATAAATCCTCAAAAAAAAAAAATAAAAAAAAAGATTTCCTAATTTACACGAAGACATATGGATAGAAAGATCGGGAAACAAAGTTTTTTTAAATATGCCTAGATAATGAGTAGAGTAAGTAAAAAAAAATATCGAATATGTCATGAATATTCGGATACAACATGCGAGAGCCCAGAAATAAATGGGAAAATAAAATGTCGTTCATTGCAAACATTAAATTTACCACTTAACATATTATGTGTAATTTATGTTGCTTATATGTCAATACTTGTTTTATATATAATTTTCTTTTAAAAAATTAAAAATAATAATTGTTGAGTAAAATTAACAATCATTTTTCTCACGGTTGGACAAGATACTTGATACATTTCATATGCAGTAAAGATAAAAAATACAATATACCTACAAAAATGTATTATAGTATACAGAGTGTAACAGGACTAATTTAGTAAATGCATCGGCTTTAATATATATATATATATTTTTTTTTTTGTAACATTTATTATTATACTTATCTATGTTATAATTAATAAAAAAAAAAATAAAAAAAACAAAGTGGAGAAGTATTTTGTACGTTGGGTAAGATATAAGTTAAGAAATTTGGTCCATTTCCCTCAGACAGGATATAGTGTATTATTATTTTCCTACAATTGCAAAAATACAAATATAATTAAATAATTAAATAATAATTCAAATATTAAAAATCGTGAAAAAAAAAAAATTCAAATAAAAAGTAACCATGAAAACTTTGCTTGTTATTTTTTCATTTTCCGAATAATACACTGTATAAAAGGTAGTTTTTTCTTACCCTTAAGAACTACAAACTGTAAAAAAAAAAATAATTACAATGCAATAGAGTTGTAATAACTATAAAAAAAAAAACTTTAAGTAATTGAATAGAACCTAAACTATTGCATTTTTCAAATAGACCTGTTATACCATATATCTATGATACTGCCCAACCCTGATTGTTCTATCATTGATTAAATATATTTAAGTATATTTTTAAATATATTTAATCAATGGTTCTACTAATTCCTAAAATTTTTTTGGATTTAAAACAAAAATTCTTTGTGTTTACGTTTACAACAATATTTTCTCTACAGTCTCAAAAAACCACAATAATATTATTAAAAAATATTTTATTGTATACATTATATATTATTGTATATATATTTTTTCCTTATATGGTTGTTTGTTATAATAAATCTACAATGTTTTTCCAAATACTTTTATTTGCTCCTGATATATATGTTCATATTATTCAAATTTATTTTTATTTTTTGCATTTGAAACTGAGCAATTGGCGTGAAAACGAGACCGTTGGTAACTTCACCCCCATCATTCGTCATTTAATCGTATATAATTCAACATATAAAATGTCAAATTTAAATTCTTATAGTCCTCTGGAAGGAAAATATTCACTATTATTTGTTTCAATAAGGTAATTGTAAATATCAAATTAATTGTACTAATAAAATATAGATATATACAGGTATACTTACCTTAAATATTTTCTTTAAATAGAACTTGACGAATTAAATTGTTTGGAACCAGTTGGCTGTATTGTTTACAAATCGGTTCCAAATTCTGATTTCACCGAATATGCTATATATTATACAAGATACTTCTCAATATAGCTGCATATTGATTTACACATTATTTTCTCCAAATTTAGCAATGATAGTTTTCAAAACATGTGACGATACTCTCTTTTATTAATTTGCTTTCTTTTTGTAGTCGGTCACTTTCTCAGTCTCCCTTATGGTCTTCATTGTCCTTTTTTTCTTTCTAATCTTACTGTCTCTGTCTTTTTCCTCCATAAAATATAAACGAAATATGTCAATCTATTCTCTCTCATTCGAACACGATCAAACTGAGAACTTTTTTCACATAACCATTGACTGGTTCAATTTTGATTATCCAATCACCGTTTACAAATTATTTTTATTTATATATACCTATATTATGTGTATTTTTCAGAGTCAAGAAAAATATTTTATCATATATATAAAAAAATTTTGTTATATATAATATAACACAATTATGTTAATAGTACAATTTATTCAATAAATTACAATTATGATTTTAAAATTCATTAAGTACCTAATATTTATAAAAATATTAAACTATTTATATAAAATAATTTTATTGCTATGATAATATGTTTGTTTTAATTGTTTGCAATTATTTTTATGATTCAATAAGTTTTTTTTTTTTTTTATTACGGATCACAACACGTTCAATTTTCAACAGTTGTCAACAGTTTATTAGAAACAACTAGTACTTAATCACTTCATATTATCATACATTAATATAATCATTATAACAACAATACTATTTATGACATACTATTTTATAACATCACAACACATTTGCTATTATAGCTATATCACGTGTACAGTGATAGAGGAAATTACATTATTTGAGTAAATAAATGACGTATTTGATCGTTAAATTTGAGACATTAAATTATTGTCACAGTACTTAAAATATTTTCTTTGAACTTGAATTACTTTTAGATTTTTAAATTAGTACATAACTATAAATTTCGTTATAATTTACATTACTTAACTAAACAAATTAACAGTTTTACATCCTCTTATTTCTAAAACTCTAACATGATCAAGTTTGTACCTTCTTATATTCGAGGAATCGGACATGGTTTTTGATAGCTAAAACAAGCATAGGCACGAAATTATTAGACGGGTTTGGTAATTATAGTCAGCTTGCACTAGGCACCAGAAAGATCTCGTTGGTTACCGCATTTGCTATCTTGGAGTTGAACCGGAGATCTCGTGCACCTTTCGCATTTTAACGTATTACGACCACATTCGACCAATTGACATAACTTATTTTTCTAAATTCTCATCGAAACTTTATTATTTGGGAATTACGATCTAAATATAAAATATTAATTTGCAAGGATGGGCAAAGTTAATGAAAAAATTAACTAGTTAAGGTTAAAAGTTATAACTAGATTGTAGTTAACTTAACTCATTTAATCCAAAAGTTAATAAATTGAATTTCGCTTTTATCTTTTATTGGTAAATTTTCAATTTTGTACATCTAAATTACCTTTTTATTTAAAATTATAAAATATAACAGTTAGGTATCTACTCCATGCAAAAATAGATAGGTAAATAGATAGTTTTGATTTATGAACAAAACAATATTAACTCTAGTTTTTAAATAATTTAAAAAAAATTTTAAAGTTTAAAAAAAAAAAAAATTTTTTCTATTTTATTCTACTAGATGCAAATTCTGTACGAAGAATAGAAACTCTGCCACTCCCCTTGTTTCCCTTATTCTTTATATTACATGTAAATGACGTGCATTAATATATGAGCTATGTTTTTCAAAATGTTGCTGGTTTGTTCTATCCATACTGTTTATTTTTTACTATGTAATAAACTTATTTTGGTACTTATAATTTTTATTATCAAATTCTTTATTTGAAAATTTATTATATTACGAAATAATGTCCATTCTACGAGGATTTCGAGCCGTTTTATCCAACATTTCTTCTATATCCACATGAATATTGTGATGGATGTTTAGCACTACAAAACAATTTATAGATAAGGCGCGGTACACAAGACGATAAAATATTTTCACTGGACGACATTTAATATTATCTTAGTTTACTAACATAGAAAGTTCACTGAGTCACGGTTACGGTTCAAGTTTAAAAAAAATTTTTAGTAGATTTTTTTTTTTTTTAAAGGCTCTGGGGAGTCATATAGTGACGCAGATCACCCCCCGTAAACACGCCACTGATGTTTTACAATTATTAAACATATCGTGCTTTTCCATTCACGAGAAACGATGATATATCACAGAAAAACGAAAATTATTAATTGGAATTAATTTTACTTTATACCTATTTTTTTTCTGTTTTTTAACCGGCAACGCCTCGGGATACTATATACCTACCGGCTACCTAAATAAATAAATACGTATAGGTTGTTCACGTTATCCTGAATATTTTTAGTATTATTAAAAATGCCGATCAGTAGGGAGTGGAAGAACTTCGCTCGTAGAGTAGGAGACCGCCGGTTAGGGCTGACGATTATACCGGTATAAATCGTTTTGAGATCGATATACGTCAATAATTTTTAAAATTCTATTCCGATAATATCGAGAATACCGAGAATAACGAGACATCAAGTCATAAACTTTTTTCTAATTTTGCCGACTAAATGCTGAACAATTTATACCCCCTCCCCCTAAATAAAGCCTTGAATTTAGTTCATATATGTAGGTGTTATTAAATTGAGAACAATTTATCTGCAACGGAATAAAATTATGTACACATAATTTCAAATCGATATCAAATACATTTCCATAATTCCGTCTTCGTCTTGTACAGTAATAATGTGACAATATTCATACCTACGTGAACAAAATAGTGTACTGCTTATTATATTGCCTGCACTTAAGTTACCTATGTACAGTTCATGTACACGTTAAAGTAATTTATAGTATTTATTCCATGCATATAATATAATATAATTACTAAATTAATAATTATCAGTTGAAACTTAATAAACATTAAAATTCAAAAACATGGACATTTTAACCATACGAAAAAATTTTAATAACTAATTTACAGTATTTTCGGGCTACTACTTTTGTTTTTATCTACTAGAGTGTAACGGCAATCAACCTATTTCGAAAGTGCGTTAAATTCTTCTAAATTTACCATAAATTTTTACCCACTTAATGCCGTTAGCACATTCATTTTTACACCTAGCGCAGCCTGGCTAATAGGTGATTTCACGTGTACTATGTGAAATATTGTAACAAAGTTATAAAAGACAGAATTATACATTTAAAAATTCTATATACGTACTTTATGTATTTTAAAAATATACAAATATTGAAATTTTACTTATCATATCAAATATAAAATTGTATAATTATTTATTTATTTATTTATTTGAACGGGAAGAAGAAGCACATTAATGATTACAATTTTAGTACAATTTTCTAAATTAAATCATTAATAGTTACTACACACTAAATAGGTAATACATTTTTAGATACAGATACATTAAAATCAAGTTAAATAAACTAATTACAATATAAATATATACAATATATTTAATCGTAGGTTCTTGCATGCTATTTTATTAAATTATTTAAATATACATTAAGCATATCAACAGTTGTACATGAAAATAAATCAATATGAAATATAATAACTAATTCCATAACTCTATTCATAGTGGAATTTCGACCATAATTGTTCGACTGAAATGGTGTACATTAAATGTATTTAGTTGTCTTGTAAAAAGATTAGTAAAAAGTTTAAGCTTAAACGTAATTCTAGACAGTAAACTTGTCCATTAAGTAGTTTAAAAATAAAACATAGCTCTAATCTTTTTCTTTGTATTTTCGACGATTCTATGCTTAAAAGAGATAATAGTAGCTGGTAAGATGAATGAAGTTGACGCTGAATGTCGTCGTTAAAAGAAAAAAGTTAAGAGTTGAATAAAATTAAGTTAAAAGTTCTCAAAAAAACGATTTTGTATTGATTCTATTGTTTGTATCGGACCTACTCTAATAGGTGACCAAACAATAGAGTTGTAGTCCAAAATTGACCGGATATAAGAGCAATAAAGTGCTTTTAATGCCTATGAATTATTAAAACTTTTATAGCTTTGATTTATAAAATCTAATATAGAAGAAGTTTTGTTTTCAATAATTAAATAATACCCATTTAATGATAAAGATGCATCAAATATTATACTTAGGTCATACTATGACTGTTGGTCATATAGTCAATTTAAGAAAAAAATATTTATCTAATCATTTTATTACAAAAAAAAAATGTCTTGAAAATATCAAAAAAATGTTTTATTGTTATATGATATTTATTTTAAATTTTTGATTAGGTATTTTTATGATATTAGTACACTCGTGCTGAAGTCGATTGGGATACATAATAATATGTACCCCGCGTGACTATTATAGTATTAAGTATATATTTTTATATGGACGATTTATATGTGTTCATATAAAATTGCAATTAAATTTTTTATTTTTGTTTTATTGTTTTAATACATATCTATAATTATATTTATGTAAACCAATTTTTTTTAATTTGATTTTTTTTAAAAATTGTGCTCAAAAAATAAATTGATTCTAAATTTATTTTTAATACACACTATTTTTTATAATATATTTATATTTGTGTAAAAAAGAATTAATAAGTTTTTTTTCTGAAAACATTTAAAAATATTCTATTCTAGGAGAGTGCATTGTAATATAATGACGTGCTTAGTAAAATAAATTATAACAAATTGATAGGATATTGAATAAAATTTTGCAGTGGGGTACAAGTGTAGCCCACGAAACTATACTGATATTACCGAATATTGCGCGACTAACGAAGGATTAAAGATTTACAGTTTAAAAACATCTATGAAAACAAGCTCATCAACCATATTCTTCGGTTATTGTATTAATTACTTAATTATATACAGGTACTATATAGTATCAGTGTTAAATGTATTGCGATTTAGAATTTAGAATTCAACTTACAAATATTAATTGGACACTTGTTTACAATATTTTGTTTAAAAATAGTTTGATATAAGAATAAATGAAAATATTTAATAATATAATAAAACTAACGCGTACGAATATTTCACGATCCTCTATAGTTGGTACCTAATAGCTGTACGCTCTCTTACGGGATCGTCGTTTGCAGTTTGAGAAGCACTTATTTAGGAAATATTGGCCGTTATTATTAACAGTGGCGTCATTTGGGGGGGGAGGGGCAGGATTGGGCATTTGCCCCACCCTAAGATTTATGTGGGGCCAACTAATTTTTGCGGGCCCGATTGATTTTTAAAGCTTATCGGAAATTTTAAGGGGGACCGGCAAGGTTATACCTACATCGCGAAGAATGCGAAGACCTTTTTTTTTTTTTTTTTGCTTATTTACGTTTAAATATTTATTTTGTAACGAAGCCGGTGGTCAAAATTTTGCCCCCGCTTAGTAAAACCTGAAATGACGCCACTGATTATTAATATCTCACTTTATAATACCTATGCACTTCACAAAGGTACAGTATTATAACGAGAGACGTCGTATAGTCCGAGTTGAACATTGCGTATACAAAACGAAGATTTTCGAGTCGGGTAAATCGTGGATTAAATTGCATTCTCATTTGTTCAGTATACACGAATTATCATTTATTAATTTATTAATAAAAAACGAACACGTTGACGAAGCACTAACGATTGCCCCGGGTCAGGACCTCGAATTCGAAATTGGTGATGCTGACATATCTCCAGCTCCCCCCCCTTCCTCCAGTACGAAACACGAATAACTTTTTACGGAGATGAGCACTAACGAAAATATTTAAATCACTAACGAGCACTAATGATGCACTAAAGATTGACATTATTTTTGACCCAAAATTAAAAATGGGGGTGGGGGATTGATGGCGACATGGACCTCTGTCTCTATCTCCATCAATATTATAATCTTCCCGAATCGGGCGATATTTCTGAGGTAAATAATTACAGATCCATTTATCTCATATGTCTCTAAGCAATTTATTTTTAAACGATATCAGTCCGTCGATGAGTGCAACTTTAGCGGACGAACAATATGGTTTTCGTCCCGGTCGTTCTTCATCTGCGTATTTAACACCATTTTTGGTAATTTTATCGGCGATTATTTTAATAGCCACTCCCGATTAGATTTCATCTATTTGGATTTTGCTAAGGCTCTTGATAGTGTAAACCACCACGTTATAGTCAATGTAGTACGTTCTTCCGGGTTTGGTGAACCTCTATTTTCCTGGCTTAAATCCCCCCTTAGAATATGGAATACCACGAGTAAAATACCTTGACGTAAAATCTAATATCGTTTTGGCTATACTTCCTGTGTTCTACACAGAGAGTTAGTTGGTTTCTATTACTTTTTTTCATTGTTTGTCAATAGTATTTGCATAACGTCATAATCGTCTGCTTGGGTATTCAGATAATATGAAACTTTTCACGCGAGTTGATACGAGAGGATTACCGGCATATTCGATGTGATATTGATCAATTTGTTTTATGGAGTAAGACCCTCGTCTTGTCTTTAAATATTAAAAAGTGTTAATATATGATATTTACCCGTCGTATTTGTCCTATAGATTTCATATATTCTATTGATAGTAAATTACTGTTATAACTGTTATAACCTCCAGTCTGTTGGTTCTTATTCTTCCCTCCTATAATGAAAAAGTTTTCAATAAAGCCTAAATTTTTTTAGGATTGGTCAGAAGAATAATTGCAATTGAGTTTAAACTTAAAATTTCATTAAAATATACCTTCATATTGATGTTTATAGATCTATAGTATTTAAGCGTCTGAACCTAAAAATATTTAATTACATAAATAGAAGAAAACGCTTGAATTTCGAATTCAGGACGATATGTGGCCTATCTGGGATTCACCCTATTTGTAATCGAAGGAACACTTTAAATTTTTTTACATTCCACTTCTTCTCTACTTCCATTTATAGTTCCTATGTCCACTACCAAATATGATCAAAATGAACCATTAACTCGTTGTTTAATTCAAGCCAATAAGGTTTTTTTTAATTCGTCTTTTTTATTATAAACATTATGTATGTTGAATTGTTATCCATGTATTTTTATATTTTTAATTTTAGTGGATTAATTGTAAATTGCCTAATCAGGCATACAATAAATAAATTATGAACAACGATTAGATGTAGATTGGATGTAGAACGTGTGGTCCATTATAGGTAATATATTATTATTTGAATATTGGTTTTCCGTCAAGTACTATAGGGTACTAATATTATATGTATGCTATTTAAGTTTTTACCGAAGCAACATCCATAATTTAACAGTATTATCTTGATACAAATATGAATATTACATGTTTCTCATTATTCTTTACATATTTGTTTTCATGAAATTTACATGATAAAATAATTGATGTTTAAAAATATATTGATAGATTTTATAATTTAAATTGTTTTCCGGTTTTAATATTATCACTAGAGCTCGGATTTTATTGCACTAAAAATGACAAAAAAATAAAAATCAATTTATGACCTAAACATTCCAAAAAATTTCTTAAAAAAATGCCCTAACAAAATTGTATAATTATATTTAAACTTTTTATTTTAAAATTTAAACCATATATATATATATGTATATCATATATTATTATTATATTATATAATAATCATGTACAATTATTTAGTTAAATTTTATTTTTAAAAAATAAGTGACCAAAATGATACAATCTGAAATTATGGAAGTCTATTTTAATTAGATAATCATTTTAATTCATTTGTATTACCTGTGAAACCCAAACATTATATTGTAAAATAAGGGCTTCCTTAATATTTTGAAATTTAAATGATCCACGATTATCGTCCAATAAGTATTTTTAGACTGAAAATTACCTCTTTATATCAGCTGAGGTAATTGGAGCATACTTGGAAAATGTCATGTCTTCTAGAATTTTATCTTCTGGATTATTATCTTTTTCTCCTTCTAATATTTGAGATATTTTTAAAATTATTTTAAAGTTTCTATTTTTTGTTTGAAATGTAATCAAATTTAAAATGTACAGTTTTTCCAATTTGACTTGGTTTTTTTTATTATATTTTAATCGATTCGACAACATTTATTGACATTGTTAAAGCTAATCAGAGGGCGACATTAAGATAAATTTGAGAACCATTTTATTTAAAAACCAGAATACCTATTGTTCTTTTAGTATGAAATTAAAAAATATAGGTATGTGTTTACATTTTAATATTGAATGTATTTTTTTTTTCATAATATTACTAGAAATAAAAATAGGTTACAAATGACAAAAATAAATAAATAATGCCACAAAAACGAAAAAAGTGGTACAATGTCAAAAGACTCGAAAAAATGATTTACATCTTAGAAAATATCGTATTAAGCATTCCAGAAAAAAGTTGCAAATACATTGAAATCCAAGCCCTAATTATGACATTCTGCTAAAAATATTTGAAATTTGTAGTATTTAAAATCGTATAATATTATACATCAAGTCGTCAAAGTTCGAGGGCCATATGAAAAATTAAACGCACTTAGTGGACCCAAAATATATAAGCACAAATTATTTTTAAATTTACAGATATAAAACATTTACAAAAATTAAAAAACGTATATATTTTTGATTAAGTATTGATTTTACATAGTTTGTGATTACAAAAAACACAATTTCTAAACTCATTCACAATCTACTAGGTAGTAAAAACAATAGTCGAAACTTTTCAATTAAAAAAAATTCAATTTCACATTTTCATTACTTACCTAAAAAAATCGTAATAAAAAACATGACTGAGCTATCGAACTGTTGTAAAATATGATAATAAGGTAATCAGTTTCAGTTTCTATTTACTTCAAAAAATTTTGAAGTCGACTATGCCGTATTGAGATATTACACATATTTTTATAATTTTTTAAGACCATAAATTATATATTATGCCGAATTTGCTACTAGAAATATCTATTTCTATTCTAAATCCCAAAACTCTTATTCGACTCCTTTAACCCGAAAAATTGTATAAATACAAAAAAAAAAAACACTTTGTTGTAAAATCAATACATCATTGATACGCTTAAAGTTTTAATATGTTCAAACATTAAATTTCTGTATAATTTTCTATTTTCTATAACAAGAATATTAAGGTACTATTACTATGAGTTATATTCAACATATTATATACCTTGCCATTGGTTGTATATTTTAGTAAATTTTATAATATATTGATATAGGTATGTTTATTAAAAAATTGGTTTAGAAACACCATGTATTTAGTCTTCAAATACATTTTTTTACGAGGTTTTTAATGGGAATTAATTTTTACAATAATATTATGGTTTGTGAATTGTGATACTTAAACAAAATAGGCAGGTATATTTAAGTATATTTACTTTATTATGCGGATAAAATGATGATGATTATAGACTTTTATTGAAACGTATAGACATTATAATTTTCAACTCAAATATCATTAAAATATGTATTCATTATTATTTTAGTAATTATATTAGTTAAGGCTTAACTCATATCTGTCGTAAAGTGGCTTTAGCCTTTGGACTAAGGGAAGTGTAAAATCCTTTCTTTTAGAAAGCTAACCCCGGTAACTAATTTTACTTTCAAAGGATTGCTTCATTTCGTTGACAGTCCTAGAAATAATGTTTCGTAAATCGGTGTCTTCTTATTTTCACGTTCCAGCATGAAATCCACTCATATATATATATACATATTATCGTATCAATTATTTATTATGATAATGATCAGTGACGACGAATTTAATCGAACTTAATACTTATTATTAATTTTTAGAAGATATTGCAAGAAGTTTGTCCACAGAATATAGTGTGAAAATACTGCAGGTAATAAATAATATAGTAGATATTCGAAAATTAGGTAGGTAATCATTAAAAAAAATTTTTTTTTAAAAAGTGCACTTTGCTCGTCGGGCGTCAGTAGGGGTGGGAGCACTTCGCTTAAAGGATAGGATACTATTGATGGATGTACTGCATTTGAAAGTAACGATAAATCATTGCATTTAAAAAAAAAAAAAAAACGATTCTGAGCGGTGCATCGGTGCAGTATACATAGCTATTATTATTAGTGATGTAGTTATTCAGTATGTTTAAAATTAAATCAAAAGAGAAATTGTAAAAAAAAAATGTGATTTAACGCGATATTCATTTTCTATATTATAAAATATAATATTTATTTAGAATAGCTTGATTTAGTATAAGTACATTACAATTACTGTCAAATATATACATTTAGTAGTGTATATTTTATATAGAGTCTAGTGCCTATTTTAATTTTTGAAAACAACAAAATATTTTTAGAACTCTTTGATTTAACTGTTGTATATTAGAATCCTCTATACAATAGTAACATATTTATATAGTACATTATACATATTTTGTACTTCATTTGACAAACTATATAAAATTGAATATAGTATGATATATACCTATATAAATATAATGAGGTACCCGTGGTTTTTTAAATTATTTTATACTTATGACACACTAAATACTGAATGTTCTAAATTGACTGAAACAAATGATCTTTATAAAACATTAATGAATAATATAAATATCTCGCAATATATGTACATTGTATGAATTTATTATTTTAGATGGTATACATTATAAATTCACACTTTGACGAAACGTTTTATATTAAATATATTATCTGATGTCGTTTTTGAAGACACTAATTTATACCCCTTAAATTTACTATGCTTGTAAAAAGAAACATAATCATATTTTAGGTAATAGTGTATGAATAATATATTGTATTAGGTCTCGAAGTAAAGTGAATTCGTGGATAAAATGAGTACCTACGACAAACGAATTACTTTTTGGTGCACTATAGTAACAGATACCTATATAGTATAGGTAATGAGCTTATGATTGTATATGTATCTAACACGCAAAGACGAAAGAAAATAAATCCATAAAACAAATAAAAATGTCATAGAACATAATTCAATACCTTTAAACATATTACTGCATTATCAGACAATTTATATCAATTATTAAGTGTTCTTATAACAAAGGTAGGTAATTTCAACATTTGGTTGAAGACTGGTACTAGCCACTAGCTACTGCATGGCTTAACTAAAATTTCTCCAAGTCAATATGACAATGTATGTTACAAGGTGTACTCAGTACCTATTCGTATAGTTTTTGACAATATACAATATTGTATGTTGGCCATAGAGACAAATAATATTTTATAATAAAATTATTATATTTTGCGACCAGCCGGTCGGCACAGTATTTGAACTTTGGAACAAAAATAAACCGGTTTACACGATTTTGTTGATTGAATCCCATCACTGTCGGCCAACACCCGATCCACAACGAACCGATCTTCGCAGGAAAAAAAATAATGTGATAAGCCTTATTTGTTATAACAATTGTTATCAATTATGTTTATCAATTTTGCACATCCCATTATCTAGATGTCTGCTTGGGAAAATAACACATTTTACAACACCATGACAAAATAAACAGGCATGATCGCCGATGGACTAGATTTTCCTATCATTGCGCATATTCCCCAGACCTGGTAAAAACAATGAAAATACTGGAGGAAAAAATATGTTATAGTTTATATCACAATTCACAATAATAACACAGATAAAGATGACGAAAAATGCACCTTGATTTCGTTCATCCATGATCAAAGATACAAATATCATAGAAACAAAGATACATACATTTTTATTCATTTTATGAATTTTTTAATTTTTATTAGGTTTATATTTTTAAAATCTGAACGTTCCATGTTTTTATGCAATGGTTATTATAATTATATGTATAAGATAAAATAAAATTAATAAAAATATTTAGGTACTTATAATTTAAGGGAAATTCGTTAGATATATACATCAAGTATTTAATTTATGGTAATAATTAGACAGCGATACGATATGCAATATTTTATTCCTATAAAATATGTCGAAAAAACAGGACTGACAACAGTTTACGTCTTTATTTCTTTCATACGTACTCGTAGAACTGATAGCAAAAGAGCGAGCAGTTGCATTTCGAATTAGTTGATTGTTCATCAATTCGTTTTATTTTCACGGTTGTTGTGATTTTGACTTCTTGCTTTTTTCTCCTCATCCGTAAGAACTTTGTACATTTCAGAACAATATTTTACAATTTAAAAAATGTTTTGGGGGGGGGGCGGTCAGACGGACAAACATATGGACACTATGAGGATATAATAGGTTTCTATTCTATAGTTTAATATGAAAGATATGATTTGTAAATTACAGCGGAAATTATTTTTCATTCCATGAAAATTTGTTTTTTCCAAGTCTGGGGAAAATTTTCTGCTTGAATAATTTAACGATCATGTCTTTATTTTGTCATGTACAACATATTTGGCCAACGGTCCGAACCCGTTCTGGCTCGTGATAAAATAAACAGGTATGTCATCAACTTTTTGATACGCATAAAATGGCTGCCGTCTTGCTCCTTATCAGTACATTTATTATCAATTAACCGTAGGCTTATTACGGAATAGAGTAAATATTAACAAACATAATATTACGTACTAAAATTGTACATAAATCAATAAAATATTGTGCGTCCATAATTTTCTCGTTGAGGTTAGGTATTTAATCTATAATATAGATTCTAATATTTCAATACAAATTTAGATTGTTCGAATTATCTTGTGATCATTTATGGACCAATGAGAAGTGGAGCGTGTGCCATGCGCCATATTTGCGCAGAAAATCGTCAAAATGAAATCGTTACCGTCATACCTCTTTATTTTGTCATGTTCTGACTGTTATTGAATGCGCGGCGGCCATTGAAAAGGTTTCTCCGCCTTTGCCGCGCCTGCCGTTGTGACGAGCGGAGTGACGACGACTGTCGTAGTGTCGGCTCACCGTCGTCTTGGCGTTGCCCGCGGGTGGCTGCCACCGATCGCATGTGACTGCCAGCGATTTTCACCGTTATCCGATCATAATTAATCGGATTGCAGTTTACAGCACATCGCATTTAAGAGGTTTCCGATTATTCTCGCGCAACGTGTTTTATATTACAATGGGCTAACTATATAAAGGTACTATATAATCAATGATATACGACTTAACCATTAAATTATGACCGTGGTCGAAAAGTCCACCGAAAAGTGATAAGTATGTGTACACTAGATCGCATTTTAGGTGCTATGGCCTGTTGGTACCTACTGTTCTAACCGTCACTCGTATGTATACGAGTATCTGATACTCGGCCAAATTTATACTTAGCATACTTTTTATACTTACGATTATATACTATATGAGTTATAACTACTGATTATATAATATTCTAAGTAGGTCTAAACAATTATATCGAGTACCTAATGAGTATAATATACCTAAAAATAATTTCTTTAAAACATAATTGATTTGGTACATCATTAAATGAACTTGGGCTGAAATCTGTTTTGGCCTCTATCTATGAATTTTCAATAGCAAGCTTGACAATATTGTCAATGCGACTATTAGACGACATGATACCTACAAGAAATAATACATATATTGTACACTTATTAGCTATTTAGAAATATCTTTTAGATACTGTGATATAAAATATATTGTATTTTATATTTATATTATTATTATTAATAAAATAATATTAGTAGTTATGCAATTGAACAATATAATTCATATTTAAAAAAAATATCTTGTTGCAATATCACGTAAGTACATAGAAATAATAAATTTTTTTATTGCAAATATGCGTATCTGAATTCTATAGTTTAAGTCATTTAAAATTAAATAACATAAGTTAGATACGTATTTTAAGACAATACATTATATCTTCATCTATCATGTTATATTGGTTATTAATTAAAAAATTATACATACCTTCTGTTTTTCGTACATAAATGATTAATTACGCGATGCGCTCCATAACATAATGATTTTACCGTGTAATATGTGGTGGATACGTTATATCAATGTACATTTTATGATACACAATAACACACATTTTAGTTTTGGAGGGAAAGTAATGATTTTATTGTTATCGTGCAGATAAACAAAAAAGAGCACCAGGAGATTATATACAATACCTATTATTGTTAAAGCTTAAAATGGTCAAAATGTTAGATACGTGGTATTACGGTTTACCTAACGATATATATAATAATCAATGTCAGTACGCCTGTAAATTGTACATGAATTCGTAATCTGCTCAATACTACAAAAGTATATTTTATTCTCGCCTTTTTATAATGCATAAAATAAAATAAAATATAGCTGAAAAAACAGAAATTTCATATGCGCAAAATGCGCGTGGACTTAAAAATAAAAATAAACAACATTGTATAATCAATAGCTTCCTCGATCCACACAGAATCTAAAACGATTATTTTTTTCCGTCGATTTATGTAGGTATATAATATTATACTCTATTACATTTAAAAAAACTTTAAATGGGTATTATAAAAAATATTGACTATACCTACCTAGTACCTACCCATTTTTTTTTTTAAATATTTTAGATAGAGTGACGTAGTAATAATCATGTATTCAATTTTCAGATTTTAAAATCTATTATTTTATCAAAAACATTAAATAATTAAAATTATCTTGACTACCGATTTCAAGATTTTTTAAAATATATTAATAATTAAAAAATGGTACAACTTTGTACGGTCACGTCGAAAAAATGAAAACCGCGGACGATTTATGCTATTTTAAGTAGTGTCAAAATTTTTATGTCGGATACTTGGTACTATTTCAGGTAGTGACAAAATTTTTATGGCGCACACTTTGTACTATTACAGGTAGTGACAAAATATATTACCTATGGCAAACATTTTGTACTATAATAATATCTATAACATAAAGTACAATAAAATTAATCACTATTATGGTATATACGTATAATTTTATAGATTTTATAGTTTTAGCGGAGCGAGGATTATATTGGTTTTATAATAGTCAGTTTTTTTTTTCATGCATACCCAAAATTATATTTTTGTTAAATTTTATTCTGTTAGTATATTAAGGAAGTTATTTTTAGATTTGATCAACATAGTTTCTTAATACGTATAGGTACATAAAAAAAAAATACCGAAAAACTTCATAAATACTGTTGAAACCTGGTGTCATCAAAATCGATTATAGTTATTTAATCTGAGCCCCAATATCTACAGTAATAAATTATAACTATAAAAAAATTTAAAGTGCAAAATAAATAACATTTAACAACTGCGAAACTTTGGGTAGTGTGTATTATGTAGGTACTATGTAATAAGATCATAGAAAATATATAAAATGTAGTTTTTATTATAAAAAATATTAAAAATATAGCTATATAAGTAGATATTACAAAATATAAAAATTAAAATTATGAAAAATACCATTATATTACGGCGGACAATATTGTACCTACCCATTAAAAAACGTTCGAAAAACATTTAAGTCATAATATAAAAAAAAGTTAAAAATTAAAAATTAAAATTCAGTTTAATATTATAAAACTTAAAAGTATAACAAATATTTTCCAAAAATAAAAGTTATATAAGGCATAACTGAGTGTGTGCGAGGGGTGTGCAGAAAGTACCAACCGCACGGGGCCTGGGCACTTCTGAGTCAGCATTGAGGGCCTCGCGCTTTTATAAAAAATTATTATCTATATGAAATGATTTTTTTTATTCAAAAAATAAATATTATACAACGTTGGAATTTATATCTTGTAACTCATTTAATCGTCCGTAAAAATTTGTGAAGTTTTTTTATGTATTATCTGATCTGTGATTTTATTTTTTATAAACGCTGATTTATCCGAGTTTCAACCGGATAACCTATCGTACTATATAGGTATAATAATATTTTAAATTTTAACATTACAAATATGACAAAATTAAAATTAAATTATGTATATTACACTAAAATAGTAAGTACTATCAAATAATAAAGATAACACAGTCTATGTAAAAATGGTAAGCAAAATATTTAGATTGTAAAAAATCTATAGATTTACTAATTTTTAATCTACAATTTTAAACAGGTGGATCGCATAGTGGAAAATAATACCTACATTTTGAATTATAAATAAAATATTGTGGACAAATTTCGATCGTACAAAGTGTCCTCGATCTATAATCGTAATTATATTTCGACCGTACAAAGTGTCCACGATCGAATATCATGATTTTATTTTAACCGTACAAAGTGTCCGCAGTTTGAAAATTAAACAATAGACAGTACAAAGTATCCGTTTCCCATAATTAACACTGTATTAAATTTTTAGGTTTTAATACTTGAAAGTTACCATATTAATGACTCAAATACCTCAAAAACTCTAATGTCTAAAAATATCTCAAATTTGAATAAAAAAAAAAATTTTGATTTATTTACAGAAAGATAGTATACAGTTATATATTTGGTGAAAATTTCAAGAGTTTTCGTCTATTATTAGTTTTGAAATGACGAGGGAATAAATAATCTCGATTTGACGAAATCGTATTTTTTTGTTAATTTTTCCTTACGCATTTAAAAATTATTGAGAATATCGAAAAATGACCTATTTATTGTACCTACAAAAAAGATAAAATTTTCTATCGGAAACCGGGTAAGTTTGTAAAGATTGATTCACGTCTTCTGGTCAAAAAGTTGTACACAGAAAAAAAAAACATCATTGTAAAACCAATATACATATATAGTTTCCTGGCTCCACTCAGAATCTAAAATATTTCCTTTTTCTAACTGAATACAATAAATATAATTAACTATATATTTTTCAATTATCATATTATTATTAAGAAATAAAATTGTGTAATACATTGAAACAGGATACATCTGATTAGAATAGTAATATTTTTTTTTTTTAGGTAGATATATGCGCGTTTATTATTTAATGGTATTTATTAGTGTAATAACAAATATAACTAAAATACGCTTACTTAATAATAATACATAATAATAATAATACTTAATATAATAATAATAATGTTAATGACTTATAACAATATATATTATAGCAGATTGTTATAATGGAATTTTCAATAGGGTATTTTATGAAGAATAAAAAAAAAATTCAATTGTCAATAGCGTTATCAAATTATAACGTAAATGTAACTTTCGAAAAATAAAATAAAATAATTTTGGTTTTTTCATCAACCCGCTTCTTTTCGGAGGTTCCAATTATAATGCCACATCATGAAATTTATGTACGATACGAGAACAATATCAGGTTAAAAATCATTGTGGATGTCGTGGTCGTGTGATGGAAAAATATGAAAAAAAAATATATAGGGATGGGTTAGTGACCTACATACATGAACAATAAATAATCATTTTTTTAGTGCATCAATATATATTCACGAATGAAAGTATATATATATATATACCTATATAGTGATTTTGTTATGCATATATGACATAAAACTGTTAAAATCCTACGAAACTATTATAGTATAATAAATAATATAGCAAACTGGTATTACAGTTTTACTCGTCGTGTAAAAATACAATTTAATATAGTTATTTTTTTAAAATTTTTTTTTAATATTCAATCGGCTTAGCAATACATTATGTAGAAACGAAATTGTTCAGATTCAAGAAGAACGTAGTATTATATAACTCAATTTAGAATTAAATTGTATATATATAATTGACGTTAAACAGTTATCACCATATAATGATTAAAATGAAAAAAAACTTTATTCCATTATCAATGGGTGGGTTCTTCGTTTAGTCTTTTTTTCTTCATGCGTCTATTCTGAAACCACACTTTCACCTAAGAAAAATCAATATAATATACTAATTAATTTATATTGCCACGTACAGTAAATAAAATACGTATTTCTAATAAATCTATTCAGTGCCGGATCTAAAGGTAGGGGGGGGGGTGGCGAACCGGGGCACTTGCCCCGAGCGGCATTATGATGGGGTGCAAAATGTAAAAATATTTAAACTTTTCGTCCCGTTTTTGATCCTATTGATCATTTAGTTTTGAATAGGAATTGACGAATGACCTTTTTTTTTTTTTTTTAGCTTATTAAAATTTAAAAAGGGGGCGCTCAATTATTTCTTGCCCCGGGCGAGAAATTCTCTAGATCCAGTACTGAATCTATTATACATAATATTTGATTATAATTTTATTGTAATTTTTTTTTTCAATAAAATTAAAGTTGCAAAACTATGTTGTAAATATGACGGTTATAAAAACATTTTTGTACGTCAAAAAACTTTTACTACCTAATGTTTTTTCGTTCGTTCATTTGTTTTAAAAATGTTTTTGTAGTATGTGAGAATACGAATGGTACTCGTTTTATTTATTTATTGTATACCTACGATAAAATTGAAACATGCCATAATATTAGGTTGATTTTACGAGAACTTAACTGACATTGACAAGTCAAAAAAATGTTCACGTTTTTCACAAACATTTAATACTAAAAAAAAAAAAATACACTCTCGAATCACTGGAAAAGTGTTTAACAATAACATTCGTCTGAAAATTCGATATTATACTCGTATATACCCAAAGTCACATTTTAATTTTGCGTGTACGTATTTCAAAAACTATATGCTTTGTCGTCTTCAGCGCGTATACCAAAAACTAACCAGTTTTGTTTATATGTTACCTATTAGGTTTGGTAGTTTTTGGTACGCACTAAAGATGACAAAACATAGTTGCTTTGAAATACGTATACGCAAAATTATTGTGTATAATATATTGTGATATGAATTCGATATTTTTTGACAGTTAGAACATTGCAATAAATTGAAAAAATTTTAATGTGCCACGAAAGTATAGAGCGAATATAAATATATAATGAAATAAACATTGAAAATATTGAACAGAACTCTGAACTAGGTAATGCTTTTGCATTTATAGTCAAATAGGTATCGTCTTGTTGCTGGTTGCATTCCGACGTGTGTTTATGATAATAATTAGCAAAACTATATACGCGTAATGTGTGAAATGTAAAATGAAATTAATGGAAATATGTTTACATACATATATAATTATATCACTGCAGGGAAGTGATAATTTACGATTTAAAGTTTAGCACACAAATAATATTACATCGTGTAGTAGATTGTTTCATAAAATATAATTACTTGTCGTTCGGTTAGACCGAGTATTAGTGCCACTTCGTACCGTCTTAATCGGGTCAAGTATTTGCACTTTTCGAACTCTCCCTCGAGCCACCCCAATTGATATTTTGTAAACGCTGTTCTAGATTTTCTGCATTTAATGCCGTGCAGCTCATCTGCTAAAACTGACACATAAAAACATTACTATAAAAATTAATTTCAAACGAAACATTTATAAATAGGTATAACACCTACTATAATATTTTTATAATTATTTAAATACTTTATAAATATATAATTCCAAGAAATAGAAGGTTATATGGGTGTCGAAAAACTATTTGAATATAAAAACACTATAGTATGTTTAATTTTTTTTTTTTTTAAGCGTTTTATTTTTTAATAAATCTACATAACTACCTATATTTAATGCTATATATTTTTGTAAACGGGCTCTTGAAAAAAAGACAATTTATTTTTTAAATAAGTGTAGAATCGCATTATAATAAATACGCCTAGTTCTATGAAAAAGCTATTGGTTTTTTGTTTTGACTTTTTTAATTTTTCACAAATGACTATCAAAAATCGATAAATTAAAAATATTTGAAACGATCGGTTTTTGCGCCTTAAATCAATCGGGACTTATCGAATATCAGCTAGGTTTTATAAGTTACGCACACTCTGGCAGGTCTCAATTATTTTTTACTTGTTATTATACTAGCACAGAATAATGTGACAAATATTTTAGATTATATAGACGCGTTGCAACTGAATATGGTGCACGGGGAAAATCTTCAAAATGGGTCCATTTTGTTATAACACAACATTGAAAGACTAAAGTTTTTTTTAAATAATAAGTTATATTTTTACTGTACAAATACTGTAACATTAAATACGCTGAACTAATTTTTTCAATCAATATCTTTATTTCTTATTTACAAAAAACCAGTACTAATTAGTTATAGGTAATTATTATACCTAAAGAGGACGTCGCACTGAACATAACATTCAACGGTAAAAAAGATGTTTACGCAAAACAAATAATATGGCATTTTAAAATAATTTTAGAGTTAAAACACTTATTATGAAATTGATAGAAACCTACTTTTTGGGAATAATCTCATTGGCGTTTTTTCAAATAATAATT
The DNA here is from genome assembly GCA_025469235.1 of Pemphigus obesinymphae. Lineage (NCBI taxonomy): Eukaryota > Metazoa > Arthropoda > Insecta > Hemiptera > Aphididae > Pemphigus > Pemphigus obesinymphae. Next base: position 2,720 of record JAIPRL010002304.1, on the reverse strand, counting down.
TTAAGGAAAATTACATTGTCTATTAAAATTGGGGAAAAAATAGTATTTTGTACTATCGATAACGAGCTTAATATTCAGGAAATTGTAAAATCCCAATAATATAATCTCTGAAATATTGTCATCTACAAATTTTATAATAAGTGTTATAACTTTAAATTTTTTTTTAAATATACCATTTTATTTGTTTTGCGTAAACATATTTTTTTTAAACAAATATCATGATTACACCAGAATAAAATATAGTACTGCCACAGGAATATTTTTAAATTATAATAAAATATTTTTAATTGTTAAACTTTTATTTTTCTCAAAACATTTAAAAATTTGCCCATACAAAACCCATTAAAAATAGGATGTGCGACGTCCTCTAAATGTAATTTGATTTTAGAAAATCTCCGATCATACTGGAAGATTAGGTTAATAAATTATCGTTTGTTATAATCTAATAAATAATAAATGTTATTTATTTATAATGAATAGTAGTGTTGGTGTTTAAAAATCAATTACATACAATAAATTTGAAAATCACCTTTAGATTCCCGATCAAACATGGTTCTGGAAAATTGATCTAAAATATGAATGCACCGATTAAATTAGGTCTGGTTAAAAAATTGTGTACAGTTTAAAAAAAACCAATAATAAAAAACATTATTGTGAAAAACTAGCTTCCTCACTCTGCTCAGAATCTACGAATAATTCGAGATCGGTCATCCTAGACACCAACTTTTACTTAGCTTGAATTATTGGATCGACTTCAGAGTTTTTAATAACGTTCTAAACATATTTTCTTAACGAAAAAATTCAGAACATCCCAGATTCTTCTTTCAACAATCTTTCAAAGTTGACATTTTAAAAAATTTAATACATTTTCAAGTCAAAGATCTGAAGTTTTTGAATGCTGTACGATCGTTAAAAGTTTTTACATCAAAATGTACTCGTATATATACGAATCCGTCCGAAATTCGCGAACTACCCAGTGGTTCTTTATTTTATCGCCATCTAATTGGGATATTCTATAAAATATATTTGTTATTAGAAAAATTCTAAACATTCCTGTTTTTACTATTAACCACGCTCTTCCGCAACAGTCCAAATTATTACTCTTTTAAGAATTTATTACCGTTATAATAGTATCGACGATATTTTAGATCAATACCCGAAATGCACAATATACACAATATTGAGAAACTGTTCCTCGATCATGGTTCAAAATTCTAACCTGTAAGCATATTAAACGCATTTATGTCAAAATTTGCATATCGGTATCTATGTATTAGGTACCTAATTAATGCTCTTTAAACTATTGTTATATATCGAGTTTTTTATACTTATTCTTCAGAACATTCCGATTTTTTTTTTGTTTTCCTCCTCTCCATGAAGGCTCATAATTAAATATTTTTCCAATCGAATATCGATTATTGGTGTCATTTTATGTCCTTTCAAACAAAGATTGCATCTGAGGCGTAGGAATCTCCACCCCCATTGCTATGACTCTGCATCTACTATGGATAAAGTCATATGGTCTAATATTCCGGAATTCCGGAATTCCATATATGTGAGACGGGTCACTATTTTATATATACAATAAATCGATAAAAAGGTATCTATTATATTACTCTTTATACAGCACTATATTATATTCTTGATATATTTACTCAAATTTTAATTGAAATTCTTGACTAAATATTTTTCAGTATTCAAAATTCAAAAGGAAATATTTAAATGTTGTAAAAATATTTCTAAAAAGTATTCCGAATATTTGAAAAAGTCCAAAAATCTAAAAATGATCTGTAAATGTATCATATATCATGATCATATTTGTTACCGGACAATGGGTATACTGTACACGTAACGGTTAAATCAAGTTTTCTGGTTAAAAAATTGTTTCCTAAAAAAAATATAAATCTTATTATTATACTTTAAAATTATTTTGAAATAATAATTTAAATATTAGTATTTACAAGACCAGATATTATGATTTATATACGGGTAAAACATTAAAATAAGTTTCTGAACAACTATTAGAATAATCTAATTGATTTTGACATAATTTAAAAAGAAATATACCTATAAAAATAAATATAAATATAATAAAATAATATGTTCCGAGTATTAAAAAAAAGATTATATGTATAAAAAATATAGTTTCGACCGTAAGTCATTATCAGGTTACAAATTAATAATAAAAAAACAAGAAAGGAATTTTACTGACGGTCGAAACTAGTATATTTACTATTATTATCATTTTTAAAATACTCTCAGCAAATATTATATATTATATATATTATTATACACGATATTTTTTTATAATATATATTGATTTTACTTATATATAAATATATTGTTATTTTGTAATATATATATTTATTTTTATTCTTATAAGAGTACTATAGCTGAATTAACCGGTCGTGACTTCGCCCGTGAACATATATGCAGTTTTGCCCTGTATGAGAGGGATTAACATTATTATTTTTTTTTACACCCTCCACACCACGAATAAAATCAAAATAATTTTATTGTATAATCATGGTAATATTTATTTATTTATTTATTTGTAATTAACGCCAATCGATAATTATAATAATGTACATTGTATATATATAAAGATTACAAAAACAAATTAAATGTGATAAAACAGTTATTTACACATAAAAATACATATTTATATAGAAAAAGAAAAAGAAGATTTAGAACCAAATAACGCTAATAATGGTCTAACA